>PVIW01005248.1:43807-110974 GCA_004026585.1 Noctilio leporinus | reverse complement strand
AGGGGGAACGGGGTTGGGGGGAGGGGGGAGGCAGAGGCAAAGAAGGGGAGCAGCTTAGACAAGAACCTAGTATAAAGGAACCATGGACATGGACAACAGGTGGGATTGACTTTGGGGGGAAAGGGTGGGTGGGGAGGGGGACAGAGGGGAGCAAAAAGGGGATGGATGTAATACAACAACAATAAAATTTTTAAAAAAAGAAAAAAATGTACAGTTTTTATATCTGTATCAGGAGCAAAGGAAGTGTATAGGAAAGGATAAGAATGTGAGCTTTAGGAAAGGGTAAGAATGTGAGCTAATGCCCAGTTGCCAACTCAAAAATAAAGAGACAATTGTGGTAAAGAGAAAGTTTGAGTTTAATACAGACTTCACCCCTTATCAGCTGCATGTGGCCTTGGGCCAGTTGTATATAGTTTTCTAGGTTAAGAATCTCAACTCCTGCATTTAGACAGTGGACATTACACCCACTTTATGTGTGGTGATCATTAAATAAAGCTAATATGTAAGAAGGTGCTGGGTAAACTTGAAAGAACTTCCCAAGCATGAGGGTCTACAACTCTTCTGCACCATTGTTTAAAATCAGACCTTGCCATATCAAATGTTAGCAGATTGTTCTTGAAGTATAATTCAAGAAGTACTGATTCAAGCAACATTAATAGAGCATTATGAGGTGTGTCCCCAATGTGTTGGCCGTGCAAGTGGTTTTAATTCTATTGACATTGGCTCAATACTTTCAGGACAGCCCCATAATACATCTGTGAATGTGCTAAGCATTGTATGTGTAAAGACGAGCCATACATAACTCTGGATTATGGTAAGCGAAACCTTTGAAAAAAGATCAAAGAACAAAGCAGGATCAGGCTAGTTTCAGGGAGAAAATGGCACTTCATACTGACTTGCTGAAATCTCTCTGAATGGGGTTTGATTACTGCTACCAGTGGAGTTTGTAAAAAGCTGAAAAGGCTCAGGTAGAAGTCAGGTGTGGTAACAGTGGTCAGAGGTACTAATGGTGTAAATAATATTTTTAAATTTAGATATGGAGTTTAAACCATTGACATTTCTAAACAAGCATTATAGTCTTATTTGTTTGGTTGTTCAGTTGTTTGATTGTTTGGTTGTTCAGTTGTCTGGTTGGTTGATTGGTTGTTTGCTTGGTTGGCTGTTTAATCTTGCCCCAAAGCCTCTTCAGAAGTTCACAGAACATAATGCATATACAGAAAGGCATGCTCATATATTATGGCTGACAGCTTAACGAATTTAAGAGGAACCATATACTGACTGAGGGAAAACAGGTACATATTATGACATTTTTAAAACATATGCTTATATATCAAGTGATATCATCTGTAAAATCATATAGGCCCTAAAAGAAAGGCAAACATTGTTTAAATGGAACTATATACTTCTAAATAGGAAATACACTCTCCCATCATGCCAATAATGTAAGATTGGGAGTGAAATGAAGTTGACAAAGGGAATGAATCAGGATTGTTCATCTATCTTCTTAAAGCATGTGATCCATGGAAAACACATTAATTTCAGGAGCTACCTCAGGTTCAGATGGAAAATGATGCAGTTCACACATACTACATCACCCAAAAATCAATAGACAAGAACCTAAATACCTCAGGAGTGCCTTCAAATAAAGTTGGATTCTGAATCAGCCAACCAAAGTCAAAACATGAAAACAGACAGTGAGGACAGAACTGTATTAACAACTAGTGAGAACTGTTAACAGCGTTCTTTTTAGAGAAAATGTCTGCTCCTAAATAAAAGAACTGAAAGAAATAATAAAAGTAAACTTGCTTTGATTGTTGATGTTACTAGGGCCCTGTTGTTTTAAAATACCAGCCTTGATTCCCAACCTGGTAATTAATTGCATGTTCACTCCCTCGTTGGGTACCTTCTTTTTCCAATTTTGATTCTCTATTACTTTGGACACTTGCATTCAAGTCAGGTTCTCCTAGAATCCCATTCTAAGCCACAAATCTAAGCACAAGGGCTTCATTTAGGAATTGGTTTTCCAAATAAATCAGTAAGAAGGTGGGAGAAGCAAGATAGGAAAGGGAAAGAAGTTAAGTGCATAATTTCAGGTGAAGTTCCATTGTCGCTAGGATGCCAGAGAGAGCATTGGAATTTGTTTTACCTCATGGCAAAGGAGCTGGGCTCTTCTATCTCATACCAGTCTAGTCTGTGACTATGGGCTTCCCTGGGACTGATACAGACTCTCAGATACCAGGCTTCCCCACAATTTGTCTCTTTATGGACCAAGACATCCCAGGGACTCCTCTGAAGACTGCAGCAGCAAGGCAATGGCAGCAAATGCAGAAAGATGAAGAAAGGGCTGCAGTAACTCTGATGGGGTCTTTTCAGGGTACCATCAGTCTGCATTTACAGTGGCCACATGATGCAAACCTGGATTAGATTCCTTGCCCCTGGACTTATAAATGCTTTTGTGATAGCACGTGGCCAAAAAGCCATCTACTCAGACAGTTGCAAAGCATCCAGAAAAGGATACAGATAGGTTAAATGTAAGTAAGGAGCTTTTCTTTTGGAAGTCATCTTTCCACCCTAGAAAGGACATGTGCTTGACAATGGAATCAATTGAGATGGAATCAAAGATCACAAGGACAATGCCATGTCTAGTGGCATTATGTGAATCACTCTATTGCAGGGGTTGACAGCTAAACCTCGCTGATTCTGATAAGGCTGTTAATAGATTTTCTTATTATACTTGCTCTAGTTTAAGTTGATTTCTCTTACTTGGAATGAAAACAGTCATTTTTAAAATTCATTAACAAAGCAACACCATTGACTCATTTTCTGAAGCCTGAATCAACATACATTAACTCTATGAAGCCTGTTAGCCTGGTGTAAAATGCCTACACACATGTATTCCTATTGATGGGAGCTGTCATCCCAGCCCTGTGAAAGCAAAGTAACAACTTAAAAGGGAGACCATGCATCTATCACAGGCAGAATAACTAGTTAAGATGCATACATACACAACTGTCTTACAATTTAATGTTTTTGTCTTACTCTGTAAAGGTTGAAGGATTAAAAAATGATGACCAGTCTTTCAACTCCACTTCTTCATATTGAAACACAGATCCTCAGAGAGAACTTCAGAAAAGACATAGTGAAATTCACACTAGGAAGGAAAAAAGAACAAAGAAAAAAGAATGAAAAAACAAATAGACAAGTAAAATTGGGAACTCATTAGGAGAATTTTAAAGACAAAATGTACATAGAAAATAAAGTAGAATCTTGTGAAGTGTATTTTCTTTTGATCTTATCCTTATCTATTTATTCATTTAGTAAGTATTAGAGTGTTGCGTCCCAGGCATTATGTTAGGCCTCAGGGAGGCAAACAATGTTCCTGCCTTCATGAAGCAATTATCTTTCTTCTTTTTTTCTTCTTCTGTCTCTTCCTCCCACCCACCTTCTTCTTTTTCTCTTCCTTCTTCTTCTCTTTACTTGTTATCATTACTATTCTTTTCAGCATGTGATGCTCTAAGGTAAAAATTTATCATCCACCCAAAGAAGTGATGGAAAGGAAAGTTAGCACTGTACTCTGATAAGTCAGGACAAAATGGTTTGGAATTATAACCTAACATCATGAGAAGAGAAGGCCAACATAGAAAATTTAAAGGAGCTTCTGAGAGTTAGTTATCAAAAGGGAAAAGTGAGAAGACAATTTTCTTTCACCAACAAATGAACCCATAGGCTCCAAGGGCAGGAGAGTAATATCAACTCAAGCTCCACCAACTGGTAGAGGGATAATTATATGTTTTCATTGCAATTGGCTACCTGAACAACTTTTTAAATGCTCATAATAAATAAAATGATATAATATCTCAAAAGAGAAACAGAAACTGTAAAATGGAATCTAATAGAAAAACATTAGTCTGTTTACCAATAGCTCTTAATATAGTATGTTAGCAAACTGCAGTGAAAATATGTAACATTTACTCTAAGATGCAGGGTCCTGTCTATAAAATGAGGATACAAGTCCTACATTGCTTATTGATAGTTCATTCCCAGCTATAGTAATTATCACCATCACAACCATTACCTAGTTTTAATAAACTGTTCCCACTCCAGAATCAGGTGCATAATATCTGCTCTATATGTGTTTTGAAAGAAAAATCATGATCTTGGATCTAAAAACTCTTTAAAAGAATAAAAATTTTAAACAAATAGGTAAAAAGAATAAAGAGTTAGATTCAATACAAATAGATAAAGGAAAAACACCAAAAAGTGCTATTTTTCAAAATTTAACAAACATTTTTTAAGTATCGACTCTGTAACCAAGTTAAAGGCTATTCATGAGAATTATGTTTTGTTTGCCTTTTAAAGCTTCTATGTATCTTCTGAGATATTGTAACTTTTTATACACTGTGAGCATTTTTTTTTTACATTATTGAGCATAGTCATAAAAATTGTTTTAAAATATTTGCCTATTTTGGTCATCTTTAAGTCAGTCTCTATTAATGGTCTTTGTTCTTCAGAATTGGTCATGTTTTCCTGGTTCTCAATGTGTGCGCCTTATTGTGGAGAGTGGGTTCTATTATATTCTTCTAAAGAGTGTTTTTGTTAGTTTTCTGTTTGTTTGTTTGTTTGTTTTAACAAGCAGTTAATTTGTTTGGATTCAAGCTGCAAGCTGTGTCTTTTGAGAGACAATTCAAATCTCCGTTCTTGTGCTTTTGACCTTGGGGGTTGCCGCATTCCTGCATGATAGCCAGATCAGCCAGAGATTTGAACCATGGCTCAACTCAGAATTTAAAGCTTTGTGTTTCTGTTTTCTCTTTTCTGGACTTCTTTTCCATTTTCCAGCAGCTGTGGTTGTCCCAAATTGTATCCTCAAGTTCTTTAGTACAGAAAAATTATAGAATTTTCTATCTGATTTCTACCCCCTCTATAAGCATCTAAAATTACTGAGCACAGCTCATGCTCAGGCTAAAATGTATAAAAGTAGAAAACTCAATGTGTTTTTCCTCTTTTTCTATGCTTCTTTTCTACATAATCTGCTTGATTTTATTTCATCTTCCAGTGTCTTCATGTAGTTTTGGGGTTTATTCTCCAGTTTACCCAGTTTATAGTTGCCCAGTTATCTATGGGAGGGTTAATCCAATATGCTTATAAAGTTTATAGTAAAATAAAATATTTAAAAATAAAAATGTGTTTTATTATAACCTGTAAGAATTAAATGAGTAGAGATTTGAACATGTAGATGTGAAAAATATAAAATCACTGAACATGAAAAATATGTGCATTTGTTATGTAGGGAGTCCAGCAGTGAGTTCAAGCATACGTTTTTTAACTATATCATATTTCATAGCTGACAATGACTTCTAAGGCCGTTAGAGTTACTGTTTTCAAATCAACACATTTTGAAGATGAAAAAAGCATGTCAGCCTGGAGTCCTCAGTGACTGTGTGGAACAGAGCCCTTCTCCCATCACCATTTCATTTTAAAGTGAGAAAAAATAAGTTTTACATTTTAAGCCACTGAAAAATTTTCCCCTACTCTAACAGTTACTATTATCACCTAAAGCAGTGCATTTATTTACTCCCAGAGCTGGTGTGGGGACCCCGACTGCTTGCGAGGTTGGCTAAGTCCCTTGGTTTCCTTCATGTGAGACATTTACAGGACAAACCTGCCATCTGCTTGCCAAAGTTCACCATTTCTTAAAGGATGGAACTTCTCATTGTGCTAACAAAATCATTCCCTCTTCTTCAGCTATCAGAAGCCAGCTTCCAGGAAGCAAGTGTGGAGAGAGAGAAACAAGCCATCTGCCACATCCATCACTATCTAGCCACCCATCTGTTAATGTCTATGACTAGGTGCAGAATGTCAAGTCTGGTGCCTGAGAAAATAGGCACCAAGTATCATTTTACTACACCAACTAATTCTAGTGAAGTGTGATGAATGTTCAAGCAGAGGACCTAGAAAGCTAATAGCAGGGGCCCGAACTGGTCTGGGAATGAAGCAAGGCTTCCCAGAGAATGTCAGGACTGATCTCTGAATCCCTATTACCTGAAGACAAGCCATTCTATCTCTACCTTGATTATTTTTTCCTTAGTTCACACCACCTTAAATTTTCTTATCTGTAAAAGAAGGTGATGGATAGAAATACAAATGTATGTGTAATATGAGGTTAAAGACAGATGCAAGTGGAAGTGCCTAGCATCCAAACTGACACATGATAGGAAAACACTAAATGCAATTTTATATCTTGAGGCCAGATTTCTTCAATGTGATCATCTACTCTAGTTATCATACACATGTATCTTATTCCTCAACTACTTAGAGAGGTATGTTGATCTTTTATCAAATACCTAAAAAAAAAAAAATTTGAGTATGAAATTTGTGGTTTTCCTGAATCTTACCTTTCTGGTTTTAATTTGATTTTCAGCTGAATTTGACTGTATCTTTGCTCTATCCTGTTAGTGACAAATATAGATATCTTGGCTCAGGTTACACCTGTGCTCACATCCCTGTGTACAAAGTAATAACCTTGTCAACCCAGATAACCACAATATAAACATCATCATCATCATCATATCTTTTATTGAGTTTTTGCCATGTATCAGGCATGTTATACATATGTAGTACATATGTCAGTTACAGCTGTCCTTATTAATACACACTAATCCTTTGTAGTAATATTTTTACCTCATAAAACCTTTAAATAGTTTGTAATATTTATAGATTAAAAATGAATGGGGGGATGAGTGTATTGATGCTTTCAGTGTTTGAGTATCATGTCCAAAGTCACACAACTAGTTGGCACTAGAAGCAAGCAGAATTTTTATTTGCCTCTAAAATCTGTGTTTTCCACTATATAAAATGCCTTCTCATACAAACTTTCAAACTGGTTTCTTACAACTTTTGTCACATTTTTTGAGCCACAGTCATGGTGCCATTTGATCTCATTTAACCTAACAGTGGATCATCAAATAGATCAGTGCATCAAAATGTCATGAACTCACAATCCAAGGATAAAGTCAAAAAAAAGCAATATGAAAATCTAAAATATAATGGTTGAATGAAAGTATACTATTTTAGAAATTGTATATGACATCACATAATGAAAGATTCAGGCAATTTAAAAAAAAATAAGTAATCAAAAATGTTGCCTGTGAGTAATCAGGGTAAATAAAGGGCACTTGACTAATACATGTTTTCTGGTTTGTTTTCCAGGCAGTAGGTCTAATAAGAGTGCTTTGTGCTATAATTACTGATAATACTATTCCTTAAAGTCAGTTCCTTTCTAATACTATTGCTTTTCTTCCTAGTCTTAACTTACTGGCAGCTGGATTCTCCTATTGGAAGAGAAAGTGCTAATGAGTTGAATCAGATATCACAGTCTGCTTCACAGGGATTGAATCTTCCAATCTGTTTGAGTGGGTGCTGTGTGAAAGGCACTCTGGACAGGATTCTATTTCTGGACATGTAAAATTGACCTTCATGTTGAAACATGAGTCTCTTGCATTTGGGTCAGTCCTCACAGACTGTTCCCCAAGGAAGGAGTAAAATAGATTCTTCACACTGCAAAGCTGAGGACCAGGCCATTAGTGAAGGAAACCCCATCTGCAAGCTACACAGCCAGCATCAACCAACCAGCTACTGATCTTCTGGAAAAAGAATGTTAAATGAGATATAAAACTACTTTCCACCCAGCGAGAAAGGTTAGGAATATGTTAGGCAACAGGATGTTCACTAAGGTCTCATTGTCTCCTCTAACAGCTCTCTGGATTGGATCATGCAAGAATTCCCCACCCCCCAGCCCTTAGGGTTTACTACCCTGCTGCAGAGTATTCCTTATTATGGGTCCTTCTAGCTTCATCCTTGGGTTTTTGGAAGGGAAGCTTGCTTCTTTGTATTGATTTGGACAGCCGACTCCACAAGCCTTCTGGCCACTTTGTGATCCTCCTGAGATAAGGCAGTGTAACTAACTCTCTTCACAAGTTGACTTTATCTGTGGGGCCTGGGATGAAATACTTGAGCACACCATTGCCTTCACTCACTCAGCCCTGGGAAATGGAATAACTGTGTGAATTGCTACTCTCCTGCTAGTTCATTGTGGCCAAATTTGCTGCAACTTGGGCTCTAAGGAGCCAAGTCTTTCAAATAGTAACTGAAGATAATCAGAGAAAAGTAGCAAGTAGGCCCAAGGATAATTATAAAATACTGCCGCATTTCATAAAATTTCCATTAGGGTAGATTATCTAGAGATTACCCTCAGGCAGAAGTTTATTGAAATTACATGATAAATCTAGTTCTCTTGACATTCCAAGAAATAATTAGTGGAAATAGAAACATTCCCTTTTTATTCATCTATATTTTCCCTCCTATTGAACAGAAAAAAAATTCTATAAATTGTGGACTCAAAACCTCTTCTTCTTTACATTATTATTTATATATAATATTTCCATACATATTTGAGATGAGCCTCTTATTGATTCCTATGCCCATTGCTTATAATATTCCCTTATTTTTATCAGCTCATCTGTTAATTTTGGAAATGAATTCAATTCTTTAATAATTACATATGTCAGATGAATTTTAAAAGTATAGTCAAATTAGTTCCATAATTAAACTGGCTTGCTCAGCCTCAGCACAGATGTGTTATGATGATAGGTGATTTTATTTACACCACTTTTATTGTTTTTTGTCTAAAGTTATGTGGAATGTCATTGATATTTTTCTTTGCTCAAGAAAAGATTTTCTTTTGAATTGTGTCTTCCAATGATGCTTAGCCATTAGTATAGTTTCAGTCTGTTCATTTGTTTGAAATGCTTTTCAGTAAAGGTTTCTCAGTAATGAAATTCCAGGAACCTGGTCTGTAATCCACTTCATCTTCATTGTTCATATTAAATAATTACACAGATAAATGGAAACAATAGCAAAAGAAGAAAGTAGAAATAAACGAAAAGTGTCCAAACAAATCACATGCTGAGTCCTCTGTTGCAGGACAGCTAAGAGGTTCTTGTAATTCAATCAAGAGACACTCTGAATACAATTAAAACTCTACCACATACCAACATTTCCTTCTTTTCTTTTCTCCTTTAACAAATATTTATTGATCACCTAATAGATGTCAAAGATATATACATTAAATTTCTGACCTGGAGAAATAAATGAAAAAAAAAAAAAAACTAACACAGGATATATAACCCACAGAATTATGGAACATCAAAATCAGAAGAGATGTTAGTAGTCATTCAGATCAGGAGACCAAGTCCCATCAGGTTCATGTAATTTTCCCCAGTCATGAAGGGCAGAATCAGAACTATAGCTAAATCCCCTGTAACAAAATTCCTGGTACGGGAGAAATGCTTTTGAGACAAAAGGTCATGATTAAGATCAGTCATAAATAGCTGCTTCTACTTTTAAGTTTGAGAATAATGGTTATATTATTAAATATATACCTATACATTTAAATTGTCTTCTTCTTTCTCATTTTTTAAATTTTATTGATGTCAGTTACAGCTGTCCTTATTAATACACACTAATCTTTTGTGGAGGCATGGAATAGTTTGATATATTCAAAGCTTCCCCCTTAAATATACTCAATAATGAAATTCTGTGGGTGTTGACATTTCTCTAAAATACTTTTCAAAATTTAGTTGTTTTGCTAATGAAGAGTACTGCTTCCATTAAAAAATATATAGTGCTATATCCATGCTTGAAGCAGTCATTCTTGGTTGCCCAATTGTCTAGCTTCAAAAGTTGTCAAGAGCCTTTAAAAAAACTCATTGAATATTTACTGAACCCCAAGCACTGTGCTAGGCACTCAGGACAAACTAGTAAACAGGCACAGGTAGTCTTTCTCTGCCTCCATGGAATTTCACCAAATCTCTAAACCTAACACGATAACCACTAGCCACATGTGATTGTGTATACTTTAAATTGGACTTTTCCAAATTGGGATGGGCTGTAGGTCAAAACACATCCTATTCTGAAAACTTGCTACCACATATAAATATAAAATCTCATCAATTTTTATGTGTTCTATATTAAAATTATAACATGTTGGGTTAAATAAAATATAGTATTAAAATTAATGTCACTTGTTTTTATTTGCTCTTGTTAACATGGCCACTAGAAAATTTTAAATAACATAAGAGGCAAACACTGGTGCTTTGAATTATATTTCTATTAGATGGTGCTTTTCTAAAATCTCCTTGGAGACAAACCATTAAACAAGAAACTACAACAACAGGTAATGAGGACTTAGATAAGGACAATATTAGAATGCAGAGATAATAAAAGCCTTGAGCCACCATCAGAAACTAAAATCTTTCTGGTGACCAGATTCACATACAGGAAGCTCCAGAGTGGAATGGCTACCTTGGCTAATTTAATAGTCTTCTTTTGCTCTTCCTGACACATTGCATATACTAGTCGAGCACTTAAGACATCACATTTCAAGTACTTTAATTCAATAGCAAACAGTAATTCAACTAAACATTCTCACTCATCATGGTAACCCCAGCACATCTCAGTGTTCCTAATAAAGGTAGGGGGGTGTTAAATGGTGGACAATGTCCTCTGGAGAACCATGAACCAAAGTTAACAACCTGGGATGTTTCTGTACACAAGTCCTACTATCAGTCACTGTAGTAGCTGCCCTTGCTGGGCAGGACCTTAGCTATTTTGTTATTCCCTCCCTGCAGATGTTCAGCCTGGTGCAACTAATTTTTAATGATACCATTGTCAACACCTGATGATCAACTGCTTCTGAAATCCTTACACATGGCAACAGCCTGCCACCTGATGTGAAACATGACGGGACAGTGATGTTGCTGGAAGTTACGCACATCCAGTCTCACATCCATAAAGAAAATTGGACATCAATCCTGTGTGGTAGACTTTTCGTTTCAGTCTGAGGTTTGATGTATCTTTGACTGACAGACGATGAGAGGGTGCATTGACTTTCTGAATGTGGTTTATGCCCTTGCCTAATATTGTATCACCTTGTGTGCTGCTGAGGTGGAAAAGAAATCAATCATTACAGCTAGTCTGCATTTCAGAAACTCCAGGTTTGCCTGGAGGAAGTAGGCAGTGAGGCCCTTTTCTTCCCTCAGGCTTGCACTTTTCCAGTTTTATAAAAGGGGACAGACCCTCTTTGAATGCCCTGGGGCAGGCTCCTAAAAATCAGTGAGCAGAGAAAACGCTTTGGGGAAATCATTTCAAAGTGTTCACTGGACTCTTTCAGGTTATATCTACATAGACCCTGCAAGTAATTTTGTTTTACTTGTTAAATTAACTAATGAGGAAAACTGGTACCAGGGAAAAAAATTACTAACCTACATAACCACTTTTAATAGTTTAAGTACTAAATTGACAGAGCCTACTGGTTATATTGTGTCAGATAAGCAGTGTCTCACTTAATGATTAAACTGATCAATTAACATTTAATTATTGAGACTTGATGCTAGGTCAACACTCTAAATAGTAAAGTGCATACAAAAGACTCAAAATATTGTTTTTCTCTTTATTGGAGGTAAGAGCTAAAACAAATCAAATATAGAATATCAAAAGTTATACAATAAAATGATACTTTTTGTAATTGTTTGTGTTGTCAAAAATCAGAGAAGAAAATGACCAGGGAGAAATATAAAGTGTGAGGTCCCCAAAGATTTCCTTTTGTTCCAGGGGTGCCTCTATGGAGTCTCAGTGCCTCCCCCTCCAAAATTATTAATGATTTACATATTCAGAATTCAATGAAAAAGCCCTTCCGCTTCTTGGCAGATGCATTTGTAATGCCCTTCTGTTAGATATCTAGATGCTAAATAGACCACAGCTGATACAAATCTAAATGATTACTAATCTTGCTAGGAATTAACAAAAATCTCCAATAGACAGGGTTGGTTAAGGAAAGTGAGTTTCAGAAAATCCCTAAGTCACAAAGTGTAGGTCACCTGTAAATAAGCCATCAAGAATTATACTTGAAACCATAGGAATGAACAATTCAGGGTTATATTTGGTGATGTTGTAATAAAGGTGCAGGTGCAGGTGAAATGATTTTCTAGGTCAGAAGAGCACAATAGGCCAGACATCCAGGAGTTAAGGCTCTTGACCAACAGATGTATATGTGCCTTTCTGGGGTCTGAGGACTCTCCCAAGAGGGATGACAAATGGACCATTGTCAAGGTAAACCTGTCCAGTTTCAAGTACCCCCTTAGTACTTGCTTCTGTTTTATTAGATAGTCCCTGTGTCCTACCTTCCACCAAACAGAAATCAGTAACCAATCTTTAGACTGGCCACAGTTTGGCCTATCACATCTCTATTCTCTAAATGAGTTTGTATGATATCAGAACTATCTACCCCTCTAAAATTTTAAAGAACTTTCCAGTTAAAAAAGAAATCTAGGCCTGAAGTTTTCTTTGTGAAAATATTTTAAACTATTCTTTCTTTATTCCATTTCTTTCTGAGCCAGTTTTCCTACGTTAGCATTTTTTCTAAGAATTGCCAATTTCTAAGTCTTTAGCACAAAGCTGGTCATGGCGTTTCATACTATCTTTTAAATCTCTGTAGTCATGACACCAATGTATTAGTGTTATTTATCTGTACAATCTCTCATTTTTCATAATTGTCTTTACCAGAGACTATGCACTTCACTAGCTTTTACAAAAGACTGTTTGATAATTTTATCTTTTTAATGTTATTTTAAATTTGTATGCATTTTTTAAATATCCCTTATTTTCTTTGAATTTATTCTCTATGTATCAGACCATAGAAAACAATCCTGAATAAATGAGAAACCATTAATATCACATGTTATGTTCATTGACTACAAATGGTTAAAAATTAATAACAAAAAGAAACAAAGAAAACATACACATCAAAATGTTACATTTGCAAAAACTCATGGTTCAAAGAAGTAATATTGGATATTTCATTACTTACAGAACTGAATAACTATAAAAAGACCTGATTAATAAATTATTAGGTGGTTTATTTTCAGCTGGATAGTGAGCACTAGGTTATTTTATCATTTTTTGTATTTTAGATGTGTATAGACATATGAACATAAAAATATATACATTTATAATACATTTTCTTATGGAAATAGTCCACAGTCCTAATTACATATTCTTTCGTATTCTCCTGTTTCCTAACTTATAATAAAGAAAACATTCCAAATTCCTTAAAAAGTATCCATCACTAATGGACTTCTTCAATAACATCAGAAATGTCAATGCTAGAGCCATAGCGTCCCTCTGGTCCATACTTTTAATTTTATAGCTGAGAAACTTAAGGCACACCAAGGTTAATGTCATATCTAAGGTTACAAGCTAGTCAGGAACAGTCCTGAAATTATAAACTTGAACTTCTGAATCCACGGAAATATTATACTGTTCCAATATGTGTGTTAGTTCACACATATAGTTCACACATATCAAGGTAGAAAATGTCTACCTTGAGATGAAAATGTAATTATGATTGGATATTAATAGCATATTTAGCAGTTATCAATATCTTATACCTTGTGGGACTTCCACAAGTTTATTTTCAAATACAATGATTATAAAATTTACTTCCATAAAATAAGTTACTGGAGCAAAATAAGATTGAGGAATAGTGAACATTTGATGTATTGCTTGGGGGTTCATTGCTTACTAAAGTCTCTGTTACACTAAGAAACATTTTTTGACCAAACAATTCTCAAATGTGTTAGATTATGGCCCCAATTTATCACATAATACTTAACAGCATTCCACGCTTTGGAGGCAGATAACACAAAACCAGGTTCCAATTCCAGGTCTAACATACATGTAGACTTAGTGGCCTCATGATCTTATCTGTAAATGTGAAACTATAAAACCTATCTAGGAGGGTTACCATAAAGAGTAAATGACAGAGATGTTTCTGATATAGTTGGTTCTCAAATACTGACATTATGCAACTGAAGCTGCACCTCACATATGTACACATGACAATCATCTCCAATCATATTAGATCATTATTTACTTGCTTTTAAAAGTAGGAAATAGGAAAACTCTTCAAAATTATATACAACTGAGATGGGAATCATCTGAACTTACACAAATATATAGATATGCTATAGCCTGTAATACTTTCATATATAGTTGAGAAGATAATAGCAAATTTCACCTTGGTGCTTTTAAGGCCAACTCCTCCTAGTATTATTTAGCTTCAATATTAGTGGTAATATGTCTTAGTTCTTTCCCAGATAGAACACAACAAAGGCAAGATGAGCATTTCAGACCTCATAAATTAGGGGAAGTTAGAAAAAAACAGTACATGACTTTTTCCTTATGAAATAGATAATAAATGAGCTCACACTTTGGAGACAACTATAGCAATAATGCTCAATCATTCATTTTCAGAAACCATTTTATAAAACATTAAATTCCACTTTCTTTAATAACATTTCTCTATGTTAGTGATTAAAGGCCAATACCTGCATTTTCCATAACTATGAATCTGTAGGCACAGCTGGCTGAGCCCTTGATGGTTTTCTTTTACAGTATGGGAGAGGAATTAATACCAACTTCTTTAAGCCAACACCTCTAATGTTCCTGAGGTGAACCCTTAGAGTGTCCAACTATAGTCAACAGTCACCAATTCAGAGTCACCAATCACTAAGCCAAAGTCATTTCCAATCAAGCCACAATCTCCAGTCACCAAGTGACAGCCAGCTACTGACAAGCTAGTTACTAGTCACCAAGTCAGCCATCAGCCCATCCATGTTTTCTCAGTTTGATTGGCATGACCAGAGGCCAGCAAACTTTTTCTGTAAAGGGCCAGGTAATAAATATTTGTTTCCTAACATCCACAGCCTCCCTGCAACTGAGGTGTTGACATGATTCCCAAATAATTCCCTTAAGTTGAAAGCAACAATGTAAGCATTAAGAAAAAGTCTGCCTTCCTGATTGCCATAGTCTATTCATCTTAAGATACCAGGTTCCAAGGAACATGATTACCCAAGTGTCACAGCAAATCCTCTCATGCTAAAATAATATCCTGACTTTGGAGTAATTATGACCAAAATTGAAAAGTCTAGTGGATTGAAATCACTATTACCCTGAAACCTAAAGATCATTCAACTCCACCTTCTCCCATTCCCTCTGGATCAGGCCCTGGGGCACTCATGGTAACCTAGTAAACCCAACCTATCCTATCTTCATGCTTCATTTGACCCCACAATAGTTTTTATTAACATGACCCAGTTCAGAACATTTAACCACCTAAAAATCCCTCATTAAAATCCAGACATGTCACTTTTCTTAAAAAATAAGCCTAAATACCAAAAAAGACTAAAGCAATAACAAAACAAACAGGTATTGGCTATGGTTAAGCAGCACCTGTCCCATTTCAGTGGCATGTATCCTATCTCATTTGCTGATGCTCCAAAGTAGGTCAACCGGCTTCACTGATTACTTTGTTTGCCTGGCCCTGGAAAGCATTTTACCTCAAGAGCTTGGCCAAAGAGAATGTAAACACTATCAAAAGAATATAATCAGCCTGAGAACATGTCACTCTCCCCTGATAAAAAAGTGGGTCACTAATTTAAGAATATCGCTTCCCCCATCAGGAAAACCTGATCTACCTTTGCCAATCCTGACCCTTTAAGACCAGAAGGAGACTGGAGAACTCTGAACACCCAAGAAACAAACATTTAGTCTTTCAAGTTTCTCACCGACTCTCAGGGTGGGTGCGCCCTCCTCGACAGCTCCCCCTGCCCACCTGCCTATTAATGGCCTCCAAGGTGAGGCTCATAGCTAACCCCATAGATAAGGCACCTGTGTCAGGCCAGGCCTCTTGCTTGGATGATGCCCATTTGCCTCACAAGATGACAAACCAAGACACCCAAGCATTTCAGAAGGTTTTTTGAGTAAGTCAAAGAGTGTGACATGTTAGGAGCTTATCAAATTTGAATTGTGCGGTGGAGAGAAGATATGTAAAGAACTCTTGGTAAAAAAATAGGTAGAGAATTCAGAGTAAAAATCAGAAGAGAAGAAACAGTAATTGGCACAGGGTGTCTTACTCAACAGTTCAACTGCCATAATAAAATATTACCATAGGCTGGGCTACTCAACCAATAAAAATTTAATTCTCACAATTCTGGAGGGTGGGAAGTCCAAGATCAGGGTGCTGGTGGATTCAGTGTCTAGGTAGAGCCCATTCCTTCATTTGTGGCTCACTGTCTTCTGCTTGTTATATTTGCTTGGCAGAGAGCAGGGAGGTAGCAAGCAAGCTCTTCTTCTAAAGGCACTAATCTCATTCATGAGGACTCCACCTTCATTTCCTAATCAACACCCAGTAACTTCACTCCCTTTCATCACATTGGGAGCTAGGACTTCAACAAAATACACTTTCAGGGGATACAAGCATTCAGTCCATAACCTTAGACAATAGATCTGGTCATTATACATGGTAATAATAAATCTCCTAATCGCAGATACACATTAAGAATAGAGGATTGCAGAAAATTAGATTACTATTATCCAGCTGACCCAGGGCAGAATCCCTGTTGTCCCAGGACAGGGACTGATCTCTTAGGATTCACGGCAGGTGTTACCAAACACAGATACTGAGTCAGGCTTCATGAACAACATGATCTCCTGAGCCCCAAGCACAAATAGTTCTATCCAGCTCTCTATAAGAGTCTTTGGATGAAAGATTACTTGGATTGATTTCAATTCATCCACATTATGAAAACCCAGAGAATGACTTAAGGCAATTAAAAAAAAAAAAAATTCTCTGCTTACAAATGAATTATTTCTATTTTTATACCCTTTGTTTACTGATAATTTGGTTTCTAATTTTAAATTTGCTATTTTACATGTAAATTTTATTTGATTGTTTGATGGTTTTAATATAAACAATAAATCACATGGCCCATTTGGCAACATTCAAGAAATACAATGTTATTTCCAAATATTACTTAAATATTACTCATGTACACCATTACCCTCAGCTTCTCTTCAGTTCACAAGCCACCTTTCCATCTGTATTTGTTCATTGTTATTATGAGCTACACATTGCCATGTGGGCATGTGTGTAATTATCTATTTATGAGCAAAACATGTAAAACATTTTATGTTAAATAAATATATTTATGGCATATATGTTAAAATATGAATTTACCTTAATCAATATGCCTGAGTTCCAATTTCTCCCACTCAGCTTAGAAATAAAGAACAACATAAAACTGCTTTTTAATTAATTGTGTAATCTTTACCTCATCTTTTCTACCATTTCCCAATCAGGTTATTCATTTTTTACCTCTTCATATTATTATCTCATAATTTTTATTTTATTCAACAATAAATTTAACATGGGCTATATATCAGGATAATAAAAACTAGATACATAAAGAAAAAAACTAGATATATAACAAAAAATGAAACACCAGATATTCCTCAAGAAACTTGTGATAGAAAAGATAGTCCAATAAAATACTTTGTACGTTAATTTACTTTCTTTTTTTATTTTTTTTATTCATTATTTTTAGAGAGAGACCAGAGAGGAAGGAAGAAAGGGAGAGAAACATCCATGTATGGTTGCCTTTCATTTGCCTCCAGCCATGGATGTGGCTGGAGACCTGCCTTGCAACCTGGTTATATGCCCTGACTGGGGAATCAAACCAGCGACCTTAGGGTTCACAGGCCAGCACCTATCCACTGAGCCACCAGCCAGGGCATAATTTCCTTTCTTAACAATTAAAAACTGAGTTCCTAATTTGTCGTTGTCCTAGACATAAACTAAAAAGAGCTGTCATTGTCTATACCGTGATGGTGCTTACAATCTAGTTAGGGGGAATGTGACAGAACAGAAATAAATAAAAATAATGTGTAATCAAAATTGAGTAAAGTTTAACAAAGGTAAATAGGATACTTTAAAGACAATAAAATGAAAGACCAACTCTAAGATGGACATCAAAGGAGATAAAGAAGAGATAGAAAAAAACTAAAAGAAAATCAGGAGAGCCAAGAGAGAATTTCAATGAGGAAGAAAGATCAATTCTGGCAAACAGTACTTTGCATAATGAGGAATATGTTTTTACACATCTGTGTGAAAGACTTCCCAGAGAAGATAGCTCTTGAGCAGAATCTTAATGCATTATATAGGAGTCTGCAAAGATACAAAGTGAAGAATATGTGCTGGGTATCCAGCAAGAGGGAAAATATACAAAAGCATGGAAATATGAAAGAGGAGGACACATTTAGATGAGAGAAGGTCTTTACATAGTGCTAAGATCTAAGTTCTGTAGTGAAAAGGGGCAGTGTCTGAAATAATCACCATAGATCATGACAGATCTTGTATGCCATGGTGAGGAGTTTGGGCTTTATCTGGTAGACAATCAAATAAATTCATTTCACTTTAAAGCATTATGTGATCAGATTTGTACCTCAAAAGTGTCACTCTGATTATGAAGGAGTACTTTG
Source organism: Noctilio leporinus (assembly GCA_004026585.1). NCBI lineage: Eukaryota > Metazoa > Chordata > Mammalia > Chiroptera > Noctilionidae > Noctilio > Noctilio leporinus. The sequence continues at coordinate 92,542 of PVIW01005248.1, read as the reverse complement.
GAAAGGTGAGAATTTGGACAAAGGAAAACAGGAGGGCATTGCAATTATAACCTAGTGACAATATGTAGAAGGGCAAAAGTCTGAGCATGATCCATCAGGGTAACTCATGTATGAAGTTATAAAGTTTAGTAATGGTGGTGGCAGATAAGCCAGAAGAAAACAGAAGCACAGTGGACAAAAATAAGCCTTCCTAGGTAATAACCACAGAGCCAGAATTACAGAACATTAAGTAGTAATCTAAGGCTACTGCCTACATTTGAAGACAGAGACAATACTGCTGAAGGATATATTGAAGCAACGTCTAAAGAAGAAGGAGATTCAACATTAATGTGTCATGAAAGCCAGTAAAGAATTTAAGGCAACACAATGGATTCAGAGAATAAGTGGTCATGGTATTTTTAGAGAGAATAGTTGTAACAGTAGATAAAGGGAAGCAGAGTCCACTTTGCAAGTAGTTGTGGAAGTTAGTAGCAGGGAAAACAAAACTCTTTTGCCTCTATAACCATTTCCTCTTGCAATCAACAAGATAGGATGTTATGCACAGTTGTTCAGATTCAAGACTGTGATCTTACCATTTCTATGAGTTGGCAGATCATTCTACTTTAAAACTTTAATCTCTTCCACTCCATAAATTAAGATTGTTCAGTGAGTCAGGATATCCTCTTGGGATATGTCTATATAGTTTTCTTTTCTCCTCATAAACAGAAACTTCTTGGAATAAATTATTGTCACTTCAGAATTTTATTAAAGAATAACCATTTTTTAAATTGAGATTTATGGAAGAATGGAAGGACTCTGCTTCTCTTCGAGCCTAAATTATATGCTCTAACACTGTTAATTAGATACATAAGAAATTGTGATTAAGAGTGATTGCCCAGCTACTAATTTTCTGTTTTGCAATCACTTTTTCAGTGTATTGTGCCAATTTAGAAACTGAATATCCTAAGACAAGATTTAGGTACTCCTCAAATACTGAGCCAATAAAATTAAAATTCCAACAAAAGTTTTAACAGTGGAATAATAAGCAACTAAAGATTCTGAAAAGATAGTAGTTCACTATTGAGTATATAGTATATTTAGTATTTGGTTTATTAATAGTTTCTATTTCTCTACTTAGATTTCCCAAGTTTTAATTCATTGTATGTTTTCCTTTATATCCTTGAATATACTTATCCTAGCTGCTTTAAAATAACTCTTTGTTTATTTTGAGGACATTTCAGAGTTGGCCTGTTGCTTTCAAGTTGGTATGTTCTGGAGATTCAGATTCTACTGTTTTCCCCTGGAAGGTGTTGCTTTTGTGTTCATTTGTTTGTTTTGTTTTTTAAGATCATTTACTTGGCTAAGCTCAAATTTCAAATTCTCTCTTGGTTAGTATCTCAAATCTTAGTTTACATCTTCTGTCCTTAGTTGAGCTATTTAAACTCTGCCCTTTTCTTTTTTTTAATATATTTTATTTATTTTGCTATTACAGTTGTCCCAATTTTCTCCCTTTGCCCCACTCCACCCAGTACCCCATTTCCTCCAGCAATGCCCCCTTTAGTTCATGTCCATGAGTCATGCATATAAGTTCTTTGGCTTCTCCATTTCCTTTATTCTTTTTAACATCCCCCTGTCTATTCTGTAACCACCAATGTGTACTTTTTTTTTCCTAAAAATATGGAATGATTCCCATACTTGCATGTCATCCTTGCACAGAGGCCATGCTAATATTCTCTTTATCATTCCAATTTTAGTATATGCGCTGTCGAAGCAAGCACTAAACTCTGCCCTTTTCATGCATATTTAAGGGGTCAGCCAGAGATTTGGACAGTTTATAAACAAAATTTGGAGCTTTTCGTTTCTAGATTTCTTTTTGTCCAGGATTCTGCTGTCACTTTCTAGTAGCAATAATGGCCTAGAACTCTGTCTTCCAATTCTTCAGGTTAACCTCCTTAATTATCTCCAAAATTAAATGATTTCTAGATTCCTCATCATCCCGACAGTGATATTTTAAACATAGCATAGCTTAAATAACTTCACTCAAACACAATTCTTAAGAAAATTTATGATTTGTACAAAACAGTGAGGTATTATCTCCTTTATCCATACAGAATATTTTAATTCATACTGTTCAAGCTTGCAATCAAATTTTAGTAGACATTGGTTCCTCTTAAGCTTTAGATCAATTAAAATCATAACACTGTTCTTTGGTTTTTGTTCTTCATAAAGCAAGTCCTAAATTAAGACTTAGTTGAAAGAATATCAACATAAGATTTCTCTACTTTGTATATATCCAATTTATTTGGGAATACACCTAAAATTCTCTACATACAAGTTCATTGTTTTTGTTATGGATACATTTATTCATTCATATTTATTCTTTTTGCAAATATTTAGTAAACCTCTTAATTTAGTGTTATTGAGAACACAGTGGTGAACATCACTGACAAAATTACTCCTCTTACAAGATTCATATCCTAATTTGGGGGTGTTAAATTATGTAACAAGCAAAACAGAGACAGACTCATAGATGGAGAGCAGGTGACAGCTAGTTGCAGTGGGGTGAGCTGGCAGTGAGGGAATGGAGAAATTGAGCAAGAGGGGAAAAGGACTCATGGACAGGGACAATAGTGTGGTGATTGCTGAGGGGAGAGGGGTATAGGGAGACTACATGGTAATGGAAAAAATGTAGTAAATATTAAATAAAAATTAAAAAACAAAAAATTATACACGAGTAATAATATGAAATAATGTATCTACCAAGAAGATAAAACACAGTAACATAATAATACAATACAGAGTTATAGAGGAGGTGTCATCTGGGTTGTGAGTCAGTGACATCCTGTAGGAAGAAGCTGTGATGGAGCTGAAATAGGAATAATGACAAGAGTCCAGCTGAAACAAGTTGAAATCTCAGTGTGCTGTTCATCATCATGTTTTCTCACATCTCTAAACCATCTGCAAATAACTCGAAATCTCTTTTCTAATCACTTCTTAGAAATGTTAAAAAGCTCCGAAGTTAAGGACAAAGCCATGTGCTAGTTTAGTAAATTCCTTCCTTCTGGTAAGAATGCGCAATGTCCCTCTTTCTTTCAGTATTTAAATCATGAAATGATTAATCCATTTAATGTGTGTATAATGTAGCTAATGTTTCTTCATCTGGACCCAATTATATCATTAGAGAACTTGTTCAATAATATTGCCCACTTCTTGAAATACAGTCTCCATTTTTTAATCAAAACCATTTACACTGGTTTGAATTTTATTGCAATTTCCCTTGTTTATTTTTCCTCTCTCCTCTTATTCCAAATGACAAAAACACCCTCAAATGTGTATGTACATATGTGAATGAAAGTAGATTTAAAAATTCCTGGGAGTGGGAAAAGGAAAATACGCATATATATCCTCCTTCCATACCACAGTAAACTACCAAGTGTTAAAAATTATGTTTCACACATAAGTAGATAATAGGTTATTAAATAAAATAATTACATAAATACAGGGAAATGTTCAAAAATCAAATGGCCATAAAAAAGGAATTAATTAGATGAAATCAGGTAAATGAAAAAAAATTTGGCAACATTTCAGATCCTGTACAAATACAGTATTTTCTGCATGAGTAATGGAGACAGCATTATCATTAATTATCTACAAACAATTTATAATACCAAATTTCTGGTGAGGAGGCATCCATTACAGATCTAAATGATATGTTTTCATGTATGTCATAGTTCTGTATTACAAGAAGCATAAATCTTTACATATTAGCCTATTAACTTTTACTTATGAAAAGGAAATGATCCTGTATAGACCAGAGAGGCTGCTCTCTAATTTCTTTTCTTTTTTTTTTCTTTTTAAGATTTTATTTATTACTTTTATAGAGAGGGGAAGGGAGAGAGGCAGAGAGGGAGAGAGACATCAATGTATGGTTACCTTTCACCTGCCTCCAGCTACAGACCTGGCTAGAGACCTGGCTTGCAACCTGGTTATGTGTCCTGGCTGGGGAATTGAACCAGCTCGCTCCCTAATTCCTTAATTACTCATTCCCATAGATGGAAGAGGTCAAGTTTAAGAACAGAACTTCCTAAAATGCTTATTGATGCCATATAATATTTTAACCTAATTTTATCACATCTTCACAATAAATTATGGTGTTGAACTGGGCAGAGTTATAATAACAGGTGCTTGATAAGTGCAGGGTATCCTGGAAGGATCCTAATACTATGCTGACATGCTACTGTCAAGTCCATGAACCCTAAGGTTACAGTCACCTATAAATGAAAAGAATGCAACCATTCCTACTTCTCCTAGCAGAAAGGAAAGAAAAAGTCAATGAAAATATTTCACAATCCCTCTGCTTTTGTAACAGCCTGAAATAAATTGTGGGCTTCAACAATATTTATAAGAAGCATTGTCATTTTAGAAAATGCATGTGCAAGCATAAATACCCCAAGCAAGGCAAATATGCCTAAGGCATAAGACATTTGCACATTGATTTTAGGGTACTATATTAAAGACTAATCTGATATTTTGATAATCATAGTTCAACCTGTAATGCAACTATTACTTTACAAATGTAATTTTAAAAATCCTCAGTTAGTCACTCTGATATATTCTCAAAAGCATATATTATAGTCACTATAATATAAATAATATATACATAAAATATTATTTGGAAACACTGAGAATAAAATCAATCATGTAAGTCCAAAATAAGGTTGGAGGATAAAAAATAAAGATAATAAATGAATAAATATAGTACATCATTTTGCCTACCATCTTTAAGCTGGATCTAACAAAAGGTAATGGTCCAATTGAGAAAATGAATTATTGTTTTAATAATAAGGCCTGATTTTTGACTCATAAGTGGCCAGATTTGACTCTTTATGCCCAGTGTAAGCAGGGATTTTAAAAAATTCCTTTTCCTGCTACATAAGAATGTGTTTCCCTAGGGACCAGGTAAAGGCAAAATATTTGCACTGGTACAAGACCATGCTAATTATAGTAGAAATGCTCACTGACCAGTAGGTTTCATTTGAACTGGGAAAAACTATAAAGAAAGGATTATTCCTGATGAGGACACTCCATGGGGACACATGATTTAGGTTTCCCTGAGTACAGTGACTGTTATGTTTGGTGGCGTCTCTTTAAATGCCTCTAGAATTAAAGCCTATAGAGATAATACAAGATATTTTGGCTCTTGTGAACATGAGATTTCTAAGTAAAAGAAGACTCTGGCACTTATCTAATGTGGCTTTCTCCTTGGACCTGAGCTATCACCTGGGAGAAGATAACTTCCAGTTGGCTCCATGAAATGCTACAAGGACTGTTACAGAAGAACAATGTTTAACTTTGCTCTATTGGCAAGATATGCTTCCTCTCCTATATCCTTTTTATTATATCAGTGCCAAATATGATCTCTGGTCATCTTGAAAGTCTGAATGTTTATTTTAAGCATCCCCCAAAACAAACACACAACTGTAGTCATTACATATTGAACTACATTATAGATATGATGTGCTCAAGTCTCCAGCTTTAAATAAATATGTCATTTTAAAAGATCTGGTATGCTATATATCTCTTGTGTATTTATGTAACCCCTCAGCAGTACCATAACAATGGTGAGTGCATTGTCTTTAAGGCACAAAAATACAAAAAGTAAAAAATCAGCAAAAAAACCGATCTGCTTTTTGTGATCACAATTCTGAACAATGTCAAAGGCAAAATGTTCTTTCCCACAGGGCAAACTACTCCTATTTCTATACTCTCATTACAGCCCATGAAAATGGCATTCAACTTCCAAGGGAATTTATGTAAATCTAATAGGAGTCTGAGTCTGAGGCCCTAGGTGGGCTTTAAGGATTGCCAAGTGATTAGGAAGAAAAAAAACAATTACTAGGAGAGTCATTTTTTTTCCTAACAATTGCACCCTTTTCTCCTGTAAACCCTTTGCATAAAGGAGTTTCCAAGGAGTCTAAAACAATTACTAAAGTGTAACGACATCCCTCACCATAGCCATAACCACTAGACCAGAACTTGACAGGTGGAATGAGCCAAAGGAAAGACTGATCTGTGTGGCTTGGCTGGGTATCTATGAAACAGTTTAAGAGCAAAGGAGGTGAAACATGTTTGAGTCTCCAAAATATGTTGTCCTACAGTTAGCACTTAATGAAAAAAATATCAAGAAAATTGCACAAATGCTAACCCGAAAGAAATCTAAAGCTGGTGTACATTGCCATTCTGTAAAGGTAAAATTCTGAGATCTTGAACTGAGACCTGTTACCTGCCATTACATGTCTAATCTGGGAACTCCCCTCAAGTTGAAGGCAGACATAGCAGAAAGATCAAAACAGCATATGTTACTCAGGGGAATGGGGACCACTTAAAACTCTCCAAAATGGAAGGAAAAACATAAGTGCTTGCCATTTAAAACAAAACTTCTGTATAACTACCCAAACCAGACTGACTATTGTGCTGGTGAGGTATGGATCCTATCATCACTATCTTTAATGTCAGGCAAATATCTGAAATTTAATGGTACTTGGTCTAAATGATCTCAAAATCCCTCCTTGTCTCTCAAAGTCTATGACCTTTTAGCTCATTTGAATTGCAGGCTACAAATAGGACCTAGAAAAAAAAAGAACTGATTAGTAAATTGGAATAAGGGTTACTTCCTGGAAAATCAAATCACAAGTTATGCCATAGTTTGAAAATTGTTTTCTTTCTCTCTTTAAAATGTTTTTCAGCCCCTGGATGGTGGCACAGTGGATAAGGCGCTGGCCTGCGAACCTAAAGGTCATTTCTGTGATTCCCCAGCCAGGGCACATAACCAGGTTGCAAGCTAAGTCTCCAGCCAGGTCCATGCTGGAGGCAAGTGAAAGGCAACCATACGTTGATGTCTCTCTCACTCTCTGCCTCTCTCCCTCCCCTCTCTCTAAAAAAATAATAAATAAAATCTTTTAAAAAAATGTTTTTCACATAGTAAAAGTGTCTTCTCTAGCTTAGTGACTCTTCACAATTGATTTTTTTTTCTAAAGAAGTCATTGAAATCTCTTAACACAAAAATTAATTATGCCCCTGTAGGCCATAAAAGTAGGTTAGAAAATCCCTTTCCCACCATTTCATTTAGTCAAAAGTTATGTCTTCAGTCCTGATCCCAAGTGCTACGATAAGCTGCTTTATGAATCAGAGAACAGTTGAAAAGAAGAATCCAAGCACTTGGACATAATCAGCAAAGGACATTGTCAATAAGTGCCACGACACTTACTGCTTTCAATCTTGGATAAATTAAGGTAAGACCATAGAATTTCAGAGACTACAAATAGTTCCCTACTAGATGTAATCTTTTACAGACAAATCAGAGATCTTTGACAACCAGCTACTTTTTAAATACAATGCATTCGTTCTTCAGTGGTCCAATAATGCCTTCACAGCAATGAGATATAGTTTGTATAGGTGAATTTTCCATGTGTTTATGTAAAGTATAACACCTTTAGTTTATATTTTGTAAAACCTTGAAAATTTTTATATTCCTGAGAGGAAATATTACCTGGCCAACTATGCTTTCAGTATTTTAAAAAATACAAGCAAACAGCTCAGCTGAAAACAAAATAGAAAACAAATGTTGAAATAAGATTACATATCAGCATATAGTCATGAAAAAAATTGACATTTGAACATTCAAGGAAAATTCATAATTATCACACATTAGTTGCAGGACCAAAGTGTTTATTATTAGAGCAAAGATTAATATGCATACAATAGGATATTTGTATTATTGCAAACTTGATGCAAATGAGAAGAGAGAATGGAAATTGTGCCTGAAAAATGATTTTTAAATATCAATGAATAAAATATAAATTTTATTAAAAAAGAAACTCTGAGATAAAATTGAATAAATCAAATTAAAAAACATAGCACAGAGAACAAACTCTGAGTTAGCCCTTCCTTTACCTTAATGTTTGGTGTCCAGTATATACTGGTATTTCCATGAAGAATGCTTTGTATTATGAACAAAATAGTTCATTTTAGTTTATCATTCATTCCTGCCCTGATGTGAACATGCCTAGGATAGCACAGAGAGTATGAGTTTTGGAGTTAAAGAAAAATGAGTTTAAGTCAAGTCTCCAGCATTTACTATGCATGAGAATATAGGCAATCCCTAAACTTCTCAGGGATTTTGTCCTTTTTTTAGTTTTAGAATGAATTTCATCTAGAAAGCATCAAGGCAGGATTCAATGTATTCAAAATGTCTATGAAAAGGCCTATATCAGTTACCTAGGGCAGGCACACTTGGGTGGTTTAAGCAACAGAAACGTATTATCTCCCCGTCTGGGGGCCAGAAATCCAAAATCAAAGTGCCAGCAGAGGAGCACCCCTTTGAAAGTCTGTGGGCCTTCCAGCGGCTGGTGGCTGCAAGTGTTTCTTGGCTTGTAGCTGCCTTGCTCCAGTTCCTGCCTCCATCTTCACATGCTCTTCCACTCTATGTACCTTCTACTCTTATCTCTTATAAGGACATTTGTGATTTGATTTAGGGCCCACCTGAATAATCCAGGATGATCTCATCTTGAGATCCTTAACTTCATTACATGTACAATGACCTTATGTCAAAAAAAGGCCACATTCACAAGCTCAACATAGACATATCTTTTTGGGGGGGGCGGGAGGGACACCATGTGATCTATTATGATACTGAAACCATAAAAATGTTCAATAAATATCCAATTTTTCCTACAAGAACATAAAATGCATAGATTTACTGAATGAGAAATATATGAAGGGATGAACAGCGAGGAATAGCACTATTATTAACATTTGTCTTAGGTGACTAAGATCACCATTTTTGAAGGTGAAAATATTTATATAGCAGGTAAAGGGATTAAGCAAATATAAATACATTATACACATACATATACATATGATATGTATATGTATGTGTATATGACACATAAGACATGGGTATGGTATTGCCAGAGGAAAAGGAAAGTGCGGAGAGGTGACAATGGGCAATGGAAGGATAAATGGGGGCAGAAAGAGATTTGCCTTTGGGTGGTGAACACACAATTCAATACATATGATTTTATTAACAAATGTCATCCTAATAAATTCAATTTAAAAAATTACAATAAATAAACATGACATCTGAGGATCATGACTTTTCTTCTTTTCTTGGAGCTCTTGGAATAAAATTTATCTGCTAATGTGAATTCAGGTTTTGACACAGTACCTTTCTAGTAGTTACAGAGATTGGGAATATGGGCATGAGGAAACAGCTCATGTCTCAACTTTAACTTTCAGATGGTAGTGTTTACTGTTCATACATCTTCCCCAAAATGCTGAATTATATACTAATATTATCATGTGTATTGTGTTGCCTTTATATACTTGTTGCATATGTTAAATATTGTGTCATGAAAAAATAAATACATAAATTAAAATATAAAACAAAATATTTACGTAATTTGTATAATTTCCTTATATCTACTTACCTAAGTTCACTATTCTACCAGAATAGTTCTAGGGAGAAGAGGTCATGCCCTCCCATTTTCTATTACATCTTGCAGGACTAACCCAGTGCCTGGTATTTAGTAGGAGCTCAATAAATGTTAATTAAATAAATGAATAATTGGAAAGTAATTCCCAAACCTCACAGCTAATTGAGGTAGTGTCAGGTTTACACACTGATTATTCTGATTACCATTACTACCACTGAGAAACTATTTTTGTAACAACTGGCTTGTCTTTATAACAAGTAAATTGAACCATTCATTAACACTATAAGGAAATCCCCAGAGGAATTTATTTGGTAGTCTGACTTGGAACTATGTGGCTGATCAGTCATTCAGGGAGCCTGGTCACTTACAAACCCATAAGGCTCTGATTAGTAACATGAATAAATCAAAAGAATTCTTTGCAAAATATATTCATTTTCAAACTATGTCATGAGTCACTATAGACAAGATTATTGCAAAAAAGAAGCCTATATGAAAGGATTTTGGGAGCGCTCAACAAGGTTCCTATTAGAATGTATCTCCCACCTTCTAGGAGTTTTCTTGCAACTTAGTCCTTTAGGTCATAAAAGCATTGAATCTCCAATTAACATGCAAGTACCACTTGGGAAAGAAACATATTTTAAGTTCTCCATCAAGCTATGCACATATGTGGAACATAAACTATATACAACATTGTAAAGTCTAAGGCAATGAATAGGGTATGAACCTTGCTCTCAAGAAGTGAGACAGACGACATTCTATGCAGAGATCTAATTCAAGACATAAAGTATTACATTCCAAAATAAAAGTATCAATTCTAACAGAAACACAGAAAAGGAGACTATTAATTTCAACTGAAAAGACAAGAAAACGGTAGAATTTGACCTAGATTTCAAAAACCATGATTGGGTTTTGACAAGGAAAAATGGAGGAGAGACCACGAAGAGACTGGGCTCAGTAGAAAGGGATAATGTTAACAGTTGAGGAAACAGGATCAGGAAGAAATAAGTAGAGGGGCAGGAAGGCAAATGTCAGTAGTTTGCTAGGTACTCCTATCTCAAGTATTTACCACGCTTTCAGCATTGCCTACAATTTCAGGCAAACTACAGAGGGTCAAATGAGCACAGTGATCTTGGATTGGGTGGTGGAGGTCCTCCCAAATGCATAGTCAGAGACAGAATGCTTAGAAGAGAGCGTGTAGAAAAGCCCAGTCAAAGCTAAATATTGTGGCTGAGAAAGAAATCCTCTGAACTCACTCCTATCCTTTCTCAGATTTCTAGATTGATCTTACAAGCTACCAAGGGTATAGGGTCCAGCCAGTGAGTGATCAAATCACTCTCAGGTTTCCAGAATTGTCCTGCGACACACCGATGTGGCCTGTCTCCTGAATGGCTTCTCTGTGGCCAACCAGCTCAGAGCATCCCTTAGCCTTTTTGATCTCGGTTGTGATGACTACCTGTTCTCCTGAAAAATGTTCCTCTAAGCCTTTCCTCAGCTCGAGTACCCTTCCCTTCTAATTCTCATTTCTTGCCTCTCTTGCACTGTTGTCCAAGACCTTTCCCCTAATTCTCCTCGATACTCTTGTGCTGAGTTGGTATCCCTCCCATTGGCTCTAGACCTAAGAAAACTGAGCTGTCAAAAGTGCTTAATAAAAAGATCAGTTAGTTATTCCCAAATATTTACATAGAAACTTTCCTATTTAACTGACTTGGGACTTGGTGAGGGGAACAAATGGCATTTGCTTAACTGGGAAATTGTTTCTTCAGTGCAATGCATTTCCAGGACCTAATGAACGATTAACAGCACACCTAGCGTGGAAGTGTCTCTTAAAGCCTTAATTAAGCTAATTTTGTAAACTCCAAAATGCTGTTTTCAGGTGTCTATTTTTTGCTGGGTTGCTTCTATTCCCTTCAGGAAGCATCCTTCATTCATCCTGACTGCAACATGCTTCTAATTTTCCTGAGCATGTAGTCTGTTCTAAGGATGACTTCATACATCATATGAAGGGCTTACTGTAATACTCATTTGTGAAAGGAAACTGAGTATTCAACAGCCAAATGTATTTCTGAGGATCTTAGACATTTCCTTTACCACAAGGGATAAGATTTCTTTTAAGCCCAGCTTTTTCATTGTTGTCATTCAAGCTCAAAAATGGCAATTAGTGATTTCCTAAAGATTCATGTTGCTCTTGCTTAAATAAGAAATTATTTAGGGCAAGGCATATTTTGGGTATCTGGCATTTTGGACATCCTTTGGGAAGTATGAGGATATCCATGTAACAATGAGTTTACTTTTTCCAGTTTCTGAAAACTTGAAATAGCTATATATATATATATGGAAAATTATAATATTATAATTTTACTGCCCTGGACAAAACTTTTTTTTTTTTTTTTTTTTTTTTTTTTTTTTTTTTTTTTTTTTTTTTTTTTTTTTTTTTTTTTTTTTTTGATTTACATTAGATAGTTTTAGGTAACCACAAAAGTGCCTTCAACTTTTAGGGTTGCTTTTCTCTAACAATCTTCTTGTATTAATAACATCAGAATCATCCTTTATCCCTAATTTTTGTTCAACAATCAAGATGGAATTTAGAATAGCTTTTATATTTCATTTCCTTTTGTTTCAAAGATGTAGTAGCCATTAAGTAAAACAAAAAAGAACTGTGTTTGTCATTACATTTTATTGTTCTTTGTTAAAGGAGGTAGGATAAGTTAAGTTCCTGTGAAAAGAATTAAAACAACAAATGCCTGCTGACATGCAGCTTGTGAGAGACCAACATAAAGGAGATCATTCTTCTTCTTTTTTTTTTTTTTTTTTTGACATCATAGTCTAAATTTCATTCTTAAAAATGAAGTTCTAAAGTGGTTAGCAAATAGAAGCTTTCTTTCTAGCTCTAAGATTTGGTTTAGGCTTATTCAAAATAACACCTTTCTAAGGTGATTTAAATAGAAACAGCCACCCCCTTATCCTTCATGATCTGCGTCACTTCACAAATCCAGTCACTTGTTCCATTGATGGATGAATCAACTTTGCCTAATCTATAATCTTGGCTAGAAAAGACAAAAAGTAATCAATCTATATGGCCCAACCATTTTTACCTTCGTATGAGATTACAACTAAGGCTTCTTAATTTTTATTTCTCCTCAATTAAATCAGTAGAAGAGAAAATACTGCAAGATAATGATAAAGGCAATGAAGCCATCAGGTAATGACCCAGGCCAAATCTGGGGTAAATATTTATTCGTTGCCATTCTCACAGAAAATGTGCCTGGTGCCTGAACTCCCTCAGCCATGTGGGCTTGGCCATCTGAACGAGCTTCTTCAGTCATAAGCCCAGTACTTAACCTGATTACACCTTTATGCTAATCTCTTTTAAATACAGTTATAGAAGAGGCTTCTGGGAAAATTAGACCATTTGTTGGCCACTGATAACAGAAGATGTGCATTGGCAGAGTTAGAAGGCGACAGGACACAGGTATTCCAAGATTGCTTTTTCCACATGCTAGGTCTGTGACCTTGGGAAAGACCATTTAAAGTCACATGCTGGAGTTATTCCCATGCATTGCTAAGGATCTCAACTGCTGAATTCCATCATGTCATTAAACTATTCAGCATACTCAAAATAGTAATGCTCCGAGTGATCGTGAGCATCAAAAAGGAAAGAACAAATGAGCAAGTGACAGGTAAAATACACAAAAACATGCATGGTTTGATATGTTCATTATTTGGACTGCTAACAAACAAGAATTTCATGTGAAAAATAATTTTATCCACCTCAGTCATGTAACCAGTACAGCCCTAAAATGTGCATTTGGAGGCCCACCAGGGAATTCTTCTTAAAGCAAATCATTTTTCTATAGCATGGTAAATGCCTTCCAACCACTGACGCTATTAAAATGGACAAGCGTGGTGTGCCCTGGTTATGTGACTTTGTGACACCACTTGCTACAGCGGCCAGAGTATATTTCCACCTCAGCAATTTTGGGCTTGGCTGTGTTTTCTGCTTTGACCAGTGGAATGTTAGTGGACATGATGGGAACAGAGGTTTAAAACTATATGCAGAGTCTGTCTTGCCTCCTGGGCTCAGACCTTCCCACCTTTAACCATAAGAATGTGTCCTGTGTATCCAGGTCTAATAAGAATGATAAAACATGAAGCAGAATCCAACCAGAAATGCAGCCTCAAATAAAGCTTCTTCAGCTGACCCACAGACCCTGGAGATTAGTGATGTAGGCTTCTGAGATACAAAGGTCACTACCCAGCAAAACTGGCATGTAAAAGTTTATGCCATAATCTTAGAGAACAAGCGGAATATGCATCTTCCTTGCAGAGTCAGTTGGGTTAAGAGGCTTGAGAAAGCAGAATGACTGTGAGAAACAAAAGGAATTCAAGAGTCCTAAAATAAGGGGAGGTTTAAAATTAAACCTCTGTGGTTTTGAAGAAACTGAGATAATATTTATAAAGATCAGCCCTACTCATTTCCTTTTTTAAAAAAATAACACATGGGAGCCCTGGCTGATAGCACAGTGGATAAGGCGCCGGCCTGCTAACCCAAAGGTCGCAGGTTCGATTCCCCAGCCAGGGCACATAACCAGGTTGCAAGCCAGGTCTCCAGTCAGGTCTGTGGCTGGAGGCAGGTGAAACGCAACCATACATTGATGTCTCTCTCCCTCTCTGCCTCTCTCCCTTCCCCTCTTTCTAGCAATAATGAAATAAAATCTTTAAAAAATAAATAAATAAATAACACATGGTACCAAGGTACATTCCCTCCAACTGTACAGGAGAGCACTTGACTTCCCATGGTCTTACCAAAACATAATATATTGAATTCATTAATTTTAATAAATCTGCATGTGGAAAATCATATTATTTTAATTTGCCTTGATTTTTATATATTTATTGAATGTTAAATGTGCACTTGTATAAATTCTCTTTTTATATATTATATTCCTATACTATACTATATATTCTATGTTATATTGGATATATCTTTTTGCTTATATTTACAAAAAAAATACATTTTGAATAATCTTCACTCCAACAACTCAATGGCCAGAAATTTATCCCATAAAAGACATGTTTTTGTGAATGTAAAGATATATGACCAAGGAGTTCACAATAGTATAATTTAAAATAATTAACAAAAATATCTCTGGGGATAAGGGATAAAGAAGTCCAAAATATTCTTGTTTTTCTTGTAAAAATAAAAGATATTCTTTAACATTTTTGACCTCAAAATTCAGACTAACAAGAGAAGAAAAGTACAGTAACACACACCATCAGGATAAAGCACCATTAGCAATGCCATTGTTGAATAGTCTTCCTGTTATACGACCTACATATCAGTGTGTATCTTTATAACTGTGTTATTTTGCAACTTTTTACAAATATTTTATTCATTATTTTTATAGAGAAGGGAAAGGAGGGAAGAAGAAAGGGAGAGAAACATCAATGTATGGTTGGTTGCCTTTCACCTGCCTCCAGCCACAGACCTGGCTGAGACCTGGCTTGCAACCTGGGTATGTGCCCTGACTGGGAATCACCCAGCAACACCTAGATTCTCAGGCCAGTGATGCAACCTACACTTTTCAGCTAAAAATACATAATGTTAACAATGTTAACATACATTCTTCTACAACATCACTTGAATAACTGTAAAAACCCCTCTTGTACTATACATACATGAAGCTAATCCTTTCTTTTAGTCATGTATTTTCTACTTTTTAATTATAATATATAATGCTTTAATCAATATTTATATTGTCATATCTTTGTGTACATTTTTAATTCTTATTTTCACTAACCTTTCCTTTCAAATGCATTATTGTCAATAAAAGAATCATCCAAACTTTATCCACATAGTCATAGTGTCCTCAGTATTTCATGTACAAAACTGAGGTCAATAGAATGATTTTAGATTATCTGTTCAATAGATAAAAAGAACTTAATGTAAATTTGAAATTTTACACTGTCATTGAAATTGTCCTAAAAAGAGCTTTTTCATATTAGACAAGCAATGGTATCATTAAATAAAAGTTGAAACATGTTGAACTGATATATTGCTTTTGGCCAAATTCATAACCTACCAAATTTCTCCTTTTGTGAGCTTCACGTATGTTATATAAAACAGATTAAAGCACAGAAGAATATTGCCATTATTTAACAGTTCTAGACATCTGAAGTGAATATGTATTTCTGGCTCTAGTACACAATATAATAATTTTTTCTAAGAATAAAAATCAGCTATTAAGTACTTATAGTGATAGCTAGTTATCTCTGCTTTTACAATATGTTTTGGATCAAGGATATAACTTATAGATTACTAAACTCTGGGTAAGAAATATGATTTCTAACTCTAATATTGTCTATGAGAAATATATTTCACAGCATTATTGATTTCTAAAAATACATTCCCACAAGTCCATTTGGTAAAATGGTACAAAATTTAAGAATTATAGGACAGAGGAAATTTGGAATTTTTACAAAACATGACTGAATAGGAGTTTTATAAATATTTATTGACATGATGACTGTAATTCATCAATGAACTCCTTTCATTGCACAGGAAAAAATAATTAATGGGACTAAAACATTTATCTTGGCTAGGTATTTTATGTTTCTTTTAGAAGAATTCTAAGATAGAAAAACAAGTTTTCCCTTTGGCCTTAACCCGCCCAAATTGACAGAAGATTATTATTTAACTGCTAGCCTTTACAGTAATCTTTAATAAATAAGAATGTTTTTTTAAAATCTATATTTTACTTGCACATTAAAGCTACCAAGCTAAAGAGCTATCTCCTTGGGTTTTAATTAAAAGAGGAAATGAAAGGAAGAAGGATCACAGGGCCCTGTTAC
Organism: Noctilio leporinus; assembly: GCA_004026585.1. Lineage (NCBI taxonomy): Eukaryota > Metazoa > Chordata > Mammalia > Chiroptera > Noctilionidae > Noctilio > Noctilio leporinus. The sequence goes on along the minus strand of PVIW01005248.1, from coordinate 76,220 downwards.
TTGGGCTCCCTGATCACCACCACCCTGGTGTGGTAAGAGTTCTTGATTTTACACCAGAGCATGCTGGCACGAACATGACTGACTTCCTGTGGTGATAAAGTGGAAATATAGCCCCAAGTCCATTTCCATGCCAGTGTCTTGCTCATACTATTTCTGAGGCCAGAGCCTCAATATTACTTTGTGTTGAAATAAGAGTACCTCACCCTTAACAGACTGGCCACTTCATCTCCTCCAGGTACCTTCTGTTGTCCTGCTTGGTGGCCCAGCTTCCATTGTAGGTTCTTGCCCATTAGACCGTATCACAGTAAATCTCCAAGTAGACAGAGATGTCATTTTTCTGTTTATTCAGGGGAGTCTACTTCAAACTTAACCTGGGCCCCAATTATTACACAAGAGTTCCATACTAAATGAAGTTAGAACTTAACAGCAGAGTACAAGTTGAAAATGCTATACGGTCAAAGTACAACTCTTTAAATACTGTTCTCTCTATATATGGTAAAATGCTCACATGATGGGAGGCATGTGTGAACCAAATCCAAATACAAAAACAAAAACTGAAGTTTCTCATCTCACTCTGAGGCACACGCTCTTTGAAATTCGGTGGTAGTGAATCTAGAAAAGTTCATTAAAAAATAAATTGAAATTTTGACTTTCTGGTTTTTGCCAGGAACACATTGAACATGACAGTTAATCAGCTATATGAAGCAGATCCCACATCCTCATCTAGGAACATTGCTAGGTTGGTCACAATTTAACTGCCAGGTTTGCTTAGTTGCATTAGGTTCCAGTGTCTGCTGCTTCACACATTACGAGCCACCTAGTGCCCCTCAGTCTCTGGTCGCATACGCAAGGGTCAGCTCAGACTGAGGATCTGGCTCCACTCATGACAGATTCCTCTCAGGAGCATTTTTTTTCAAGATGATCTGCTAAGAGCCTGCCTAGTTCAGGAGACAGGTTTTAACAAATTTGAATCTCAAAACAGAAGTCCTAGATGCTCTCCTCATGCAATTCTGTGGTTAAAAATAAAAGGACAACTGCCACACTTCAATCTAATTATCCATTATCATCTAATCTCCACGTAGAAAAGAATGTGACTTTGCCTATCTCAAGTCTCTGGTTTCTTTTTTTTTTTTCCCTGTGTACAGAACACCTGTTACATGGTGGATGTTCAATAAATGTCATCCTATTAATTTTCTTCCTAGGTGCTGTCAGGAAATGGCATGAAAATCTGAATAGGAAAATGTCTAATGTATAGAGGAGGGAGTAGTATTGGTATTAAGCACCACGACCTCTTCAACAGTCTGCTTTCCTAGGTCAAAAAAAAATCTCTACAAGAAATTATTGGAATCATCCCTAGACATCTTCCTTCCCCACCTTATGAGGGGAAGCAGAGTTTGCTACCCCAAAATGTGTTTGAGGCTCATCATTTCAAAGAAAAGAAAGACTCGGCAACAACAACTTTGACTTTCTCCCTACTTCCTAAAAAAATTAAATAAAGGCCATGCTCCAGGAAGGAGGATATCCTAGATAACTATGCTAATATGAATTAAGTCTGGTGGGCAGGGAGAAATGTAGCCAGACCCAATTAAAACCCTCATTGTTGCAAGGTAGCACATCAAAGACAAACATGTTAACTAAACATTAGCTTTTTCATTCCCCTATAAATAACCAAATGGCCTTACCTTCCTTTGCCTTTGGAGTCCTACACCTCTACCCACCTTTCCTTAGTCTAGAATGACATTCATACCTCATTTCGCTTTATTATCTTTGGAATTTTCATGTGTACGTGAAATCCCTGTGTATGTGTATTAAAATGTAATTTTCTCCCATTAATCTGCTTTGTGTTATTTTGATTATTAGTCCAGCCAGAAGGACTTCCTAAGGGTGGAAGGAAAAATTATTTTTTCTCCTCCATACCTGTCCCCAATCCCCCCAAAACAAAATAAAACAAAACAAAATTCCCCCAAGTTATTCTGTTCAATTTAAAAATAATCTGTTTTAAATTGTCTCAGCTCCTTTGGGGACCCATCCTAGGTGGTAATGATCTCAAACTCACATTAGAGAAATGAGAAAATATTTGAATTACTAGAAGCATTTGGACAGTCTTTTGACAATAGCCATTATTTTGTTCTTTTCCTTTTTCTTTTTTTCTTTTTTTTTCAGTAACTCAGATTTAATCATTCAATTGCCTTTGGATTGCCCATGATCATGACTATCTAAAAGTGGATTCCCACATGTACCAGGTCATTTTCCCAGTCTTGGGAAGTTTGTTTAAGAAATGAAAAAGATACAAGGAAATTTGCGCTACAGTTGTATAACCTTCAGCTGTTTAAAACTTCACTTGTTCACAAAGTATTAGAATTAGATCTTTTGAAATGCACTTTATGGATATACATATGTATTTATTCATCAAAAGATTATTCATTAACCAAGTTCATTATCATAACCCAAATAACCTTTAGGAAAGCTAGGGGTTGGAAGGCTGTATTACTACTAAGCTAAGATTGTTCATAAGTTTCCTTTTCAGTTTAAAAATTCTCAAAGACTATTTTAAATAATCAATAAAACATCAAGTAGCCGAACACTGATGCTTCAAGAAGCCTCACATTAATCTCAGAAGAGGAAAAACGTAAAAGCACTTAGTAAACTATAAAGTGTCATACTGATCTATAAAACGGATATCATCTCCATAGGTGTAAATCCCCTAATTTTACAAGTAACAGAATAGAGACTGAGAGATGCAAAAGATTCTTTAAAAACCTACTCGCTGATTTCCAAAACTCATCAAGACTTCAACACCCACACCCAGGCAGATTCCCATTAACTTTAATCTGCAATCACTGGTCAGGCTTCAGCAGTTTTGCCATCATTTTTCATTTAACTCAACAGCTGCATCCAGCCCTGAATAGGCCGGGAGAATGTAAGAACTTGCATGTAATAGGCATTTTCCAAATTCCCCACAACTGCGAACTTTCTCAAAAAGGAAATGGAAAAGAATACGTTCACCATACTTCATGTTTCTTCGTCTGACTGACTTAATTATTTTAGCTGCTAATATGTTATTTTCTTTTATACCTGATAGCATTTGGCCGTTTGAGCGTACACTGGATGAACCCTCAGTCCGCAAAGAAGAGAAGCCAGTCAAGAACAAATGGGAAACAGCAAAGTTTGCCTTAAGAGCTCAATAAAAGATGCCTGAGTAACTAAAATGGTTACAGTACTCCCTGGTGCAATAATTTTCAAATGCATTTTATTCAGACATTTCTTTAAAAAAAAAAAAGTTTCATTAAAATCAAGGCAAAATAAGTGAATAGGAGCTTCTCTGATTGAAATATGAGTGAGAAATCCAGACAAAACTTAACCAGTTGGGGCCGCTGGTGGGAGCTCCCCTGTGACTACAGTTTGAAATTTATCCTAGAGCAGTGATTTTCCACCGCTGTGCCACAGCACACTCGTGTGCTACAAGAAATTTAAAACATGCTACACCTGACTACGTAGTCAGGGGCACTAACCACTTTCCCCTTAGATTGTCAAATAAAGCAATAACAACAGCCAACACAAGAGCCATCTGGTGTGAATGATCAAAATTATACCTATTTTTGGTCAGTCTGGCAAAATTATTTCTTGTGAGTTATGCTGCAGAATGTCAGTAGTTTATGTGTGATCATGAGATGCAAAAGGTTGAAAATTGCTGCCCTTGAGAATAGAGCCCAATAAGGCCTAAATTGGCATTTTTGGCCCAATCTAATCTAACTGCAACCTTTATTTTCAACCCTGAGGTATAATAAAGGGTGTTCTGTATGCCCTCTTTGGAGAAGTGCCTATTCTATTCAGGTCCTTTGCCCATCTTGTAATTGGGTTGCTTCTGTTTTTGATGTTGAGTTTAATAAGTTCCTTATAAATTTTAAATATTAACCCCTTATCAGATGTATCACCAAATATGTTCTCCCATTCAGTGGATTGTCTTTTCATTTTGGTGATGGTTTCCTTTGCTGTGCAAAACCTTTTAAGTTTGAGGTAGTCTCATTTGTTTATTTTTTTTTTGTTGGTCTTCCTTGCCCAATGAGATATATTGGAAAAAATATTGCTACCAGATATGTCTGAGATTTTACTGCCTGTGTTTTTTTCTAGATTTTTTATAGTTTTGAATCTAACATTTCAGTCTTTAATCCATTTTGAATTTATTCTTGTGTATGGTGTAAGGAGATTGTCACGAAGAGGGTGGGGCTGGTTCCCTTTTTCTTTCTCTGTACTTGGCTGGTCTTCCGCTAGACTCTCTAACTGGTGGCCTTGGAACTAATCTTGTTCCCATGGGGACTCAAGGGCAAGCAGTAAAGCAACTCTGAATAAGCAGATGTGGCCTCTGGGAAAGATGCTTCTTTGTTCCAAGACGTATATAAAATGTCTCTGCAATCAACTAAGCTGCTGCTGTGTGGGATGGAAAAACCATGCACAGGCCTGCCGACACCCCCGCAAGCTGCTCGGCTTGTCCATGGTTAGCCTGCTGCCACTTCTAATAAAGCATGCCAAATCTCCTGACTGCTCCCCATAGGTTCTTCTTCACCACCAACCCAGAGATGGTCTCCTGGAATTCAGAACCCATAGCTCCAGTCTGCCACATCGCAAGGCCTCACAGAGGTGGTCTACTTTCCTTTTCTGGCACATATCTGTCCAATAGGCTATCTTTACTCCATTGTACATTTTCAACTTCTTTGTCAAATATTAATTGACTACAGGTGCAGGTTTATTTCTGGATGCTGTATTCTATTTAGTGATCTATATGTCTGTTTTTATGCCTGTATCATGCTTTATTTTTTTATTACTATGACCTTGTAGTATAGTTTGATTCCTCCTACTTTGTTCTTCTTTCTCAAGATTGCTATGGCTAGTCAGGGTCTTCCATATTCTGAAATATCTGTTCTAGTTCTATAAAATATGCCATTGGTATCTTGGTTAGAAATTGTGTTGAATCTATGGCTATTTTAATGACATTCATTCTTCCTATCTATGACACAGTATCAGTAGATGATTGGATAAAAAATGTTGGAATGTTACTCAGCCATCAAAAAGATGAAAATACTGCCCTGCGACAGCATGGATAGACTTGCAGAGCATTATGCTTAGTGAAATAAGCTAGTCAGAGGACGCTACATACCATGTGACTTTACTCATTTGTGGAATCTAACAAAATATGCCAACAAGTAGAATGGAAACAGATTCATAGACAGAGAACAGACTGACAGCTATGGGTGGTTGGAGGCTGTACTAGGTATGGATGAATTGAGTAAAAAAGATAATAAAATGCATGGAAATGGACAATAGTGTAGTGATTGCTGGGGGAGTTGTGAGGGAATGGAGGAGGGTACAGGGGGATAAATGGTGATGGACAGAGACTTGACTTGAGGTGGGAAACACACAATATGTTGTACAGATCATGTGTTGTGAAATTGTGTACCTGAAACCTGTATAATTAACCAGTGCCACCCCAATAAGTTCAATAAAAAGAAAAATTAAAAATTACAAAATAGACCAAAAAAGAGTGATCTGAAATTAGGATGTGATAGCAAGGTTTTTCAGTCTCTACATCAGCAAAGTAGCATATTAAAAACATACAAATGCAGTGCAGTGGCAATAAGGAGTGTTGGAAAGAGAACAAATTATGGAATAGAAGACTTTGTTGCTAGTTTATTCTACATGATCTACAGTAAGTTGCTAAATTTCTGGACCTTGGGTGACTCATTTATCAAATATAACTATTATACTTTTACCAGGGGTCTGGATAAAATAATTTCTTAGTGTTTTTTCCTACCCTTGTATCACTCAATTTGACAAATATTTTTGAATGATTGTTACATGCTAAGGCACAAAAGCTATAAATGATAAACAACACAGACAAACTCCTGACATTTGAAGAGAACAAAGTTTAATGAAAGAGACATAAATGACATTATTTTGTGGGTTTTTTTTCCTAACAACCAATACTTGGTAATTCACTTATGTTAGAATTACTCATTCTATTAACAATCAGAAATCAAACCCCTGCTTAATACTAAGCCTTCTTCCCTACATTGTAGGCATACTTAGGAGAACCTGAATTTCAATAAAGTATGTGGGTCTTAGTGCTATTTTTGTCTCCAACCCAGAGAACAATATCTAACCCAGAAGAATATATGTGGTCTTAGATATTTAAATAGCCACAAAGCCACCCCTGCAGTGGGAATGGATTGATTTTAGGGTACTGTAGTTGACTGTTCCACCAAGGAATATAGATGCTAAGCAGTCAAAGCAATATGCAATCCATGGGCAAGTAATAAAGACTAGGAAGCCTGCCTAGAATAAGTTACAGCTAAACTGAAACCCAAAGTATTGGAAAGTGGTATCCAAATTGGGGGTTGGGGAAAGGAGCAGCTGGTCAAGAACAGCCCTTCAGACTGGGCAAGAGAAATAGTCTCAGCAAAGCCCCAGAAGTGAGAGAAAAGAGAACATGTAGTAAGGGATAAGGTCAAAGAAGACAGCAGAGACCAGATTATTCTGGCCCCTGTGCACCTTGTGAAAGACAGAAGAGAGAGAGAAAGAGATAATGATGAGAGAGGAAAGGTTTTAAGCAGCAATGATATTCCCTCCTATTTATATTTTTATATATACTTTTGTGCAATATTCACTGCAGAGAGTAAGAATTGAGAAGGTATTGTAGGCAGTGAAAGCTCTAGCTAGGAGGCTATAGCAGTAATGCAGGCTTAGGCAATGGAGTTAGAGAAAAGAGGTAAAATTTAAGACATGTACAAGAAGTAATATCCATAGGACTCAGCCCTTGAAGGCAAGTTGGGATGGTGAGGAAGGAACAGGGTGATGCTAAGGTTTCTGGAATGTGGTGCCATTTGCAAAGTTAGACAACACCAAGGACATAATACTTCTGAAAATAATAAAAGTAACGTTAACGTAGTATTTACTATATGAAGGCACACAAATTAACTCATTCATTCTCATCAACTCTATGACATGATTCTTATTTTTCTCTACTTTTTTCTACATGAGAAAACAGAGCTACAGAAAGGCTGAGTTGACCTGTCCAAGTCCCACACCAGCGAGTGGCCAAGTCTGGATTTGAGCTACTTGAGAGTGTGGGTGGGAGGAGTGGAAAACGAACTCAGTTTTAGTCATGCTGAGTTTGGGGGACCTATGGGACATGCCAGTTGGCATGTGAACATGAAGTTATGGAGTTCTGGAAAGATATTTGCAGGATTTGAAAATAGCTAAAACCATGGTAATGGCTAGTACAGCTCTGTGCAAAAAGGCCAAGAATAGCCCACTTCAGTGGAATAAAAGATTCACAATAAGCATTTTGTAGAGGTTAATTTTGTAGAGGTTGCATCATTATAAAGTTAATCAAATAAACATTGAGCCCATGCATAAACAGAAAATAAAAGCTAGGAAATAAGAGTTCCACCTAGAATAGCTGGGTCATAGCCTTGGGACAGTGACCCCATAAGCTCACAGAATTGGATCTGAATTTCCGCCTCCAAAGTATGTGAGAGAGGACCAAAAGTCCTTTCCAAGCTGCTAGCCAGGAGAAGCTGAAGTTCATATCAAGTCCTGTACATCAGTACTACTACGTACTAACAATAGCTTAAGTTCACTATGTACAACGTTCATTTACTCACAACTCAAGCACTTGGTCCTTCTCAGCTAAATGTTTTCCTGCCTCCCTAAGATTCTAATTATAGAAATGCTGATATTTTGATAGGGAAAGCAGCACAGATAATATTCTTATCCCTACAATAGAGCAATCCAGGTTAGTAGCCCCTTTTATTGCGCAGTAAATCCACAGTGCCAATTTTATTTGCATAGTCTGTGCACTAATTAGCACTGTTCTATGCACTAAAAAAGTTTTCCATAATTGCTCAGTAACAGCACTGCTGCTGTAGGTTTACCAGTTAGAATGCCAAATGCCAAACATTTTACAGTCTCCATTTGCAAAGATTGAAACCCTGTTGGCACACACACATACACACACACACACACACACACACACACACACAAACAGAAAGAAAAATGACAAAAAGGTAGTAAGCAGGAGTCAAACTAATCATCTATATCTGCCTTCCTTTTTCATATTCTTTCGTACCTGTAAAGTCTGTTAGAGGCCTCTCCCCTAGCAAATGTCATTATAAATCAAAGCGAGATAAGGAATTGAAAAGGTGTCATGGGAAGAGAACATAAAAGGGAAAGAAAACTTAGCTTGGCCGCATCTTCCATGACTCCTGCTGGACTTTGTCTCCTTGAGCCCCCAACTAGCAAACAAATTGATCCCTGACCTTTGTGAGCACTGGCATAGCATGGCTGATGCACATTTACAGAGAGGGGTGATTTCTCCCACCCCTACCCCAGCGAAGCAGAGGAAGGCAGACAGCATTCATGGAGCTCCTCCCCTGTGCCTTTTCACTTAGAGCATCTCAGGAGGTCTTCCAGTGAATCAATGAATCCACACACATCTTTTCAGAGGGTCATCTGGCAGACACTTACTCTGTGGTAGGGATATTGTGGTGAACAGAAAGGCATGCCCACTCTGATTGCAATCTGAGTTGTTCCCGGCCATTAAGTGGGGAAGGGGAAGGACTCATCAAACTCAAGTATTCAGCCCTGAAATCCCTCCCTTTCCACTATCTCACCTTTCTTCCTCCTGGACATTTCTATTTATTCTGGGTTACATAGCCACAGTTTATATCCCTAACAGGTTTTTACAAATCAGAGACAGAAGTAAGAAAATGTCTTCAGGGTAGTTCTTGTGTGTGCTTTACGTATCTTGGTGCAAGAAAGGAAATTTATTAAAATGGGCTCCCTGTTGAGTTGCCATGGTGCAAACAGCAATGGATGAGGGGTTCCCCAAGAAAGCTATAGCAAATAGTGTGAGGTTCACGGAAGGCGTGCCTCCCCCAGCCTGAGCAGCAGAACTGGCCTTGCTCAGCCATGAAGATCTAGGACCTGTTTCTTCAAGTTTGACTCACCGTCCATCAGCCCAAAAGACAATCAAATGCCTAATGAGAAAATGGAGCTATTCCCCTTAACATTCCTCTTTTTCCCTTTGTTCAAGAAAGTGGCCAAGTAAGAAGTCAGTCACAATGAGTTGCCACCAAGTGTACAGGTCAGCCCACCTCTTGATAAATATTACTCTAATATGACAATCACAGTCCAAGTGACTACAGCGAAAAGATTACCGAGTATAATTTGCAGAATCACTGCTTCAGGAAATCAGGGTGTCTCTTCCTGCAGACAAAGTCACTAGTTACCTTATGATTTAACTGAAAAGTCCAAGAGGCTTTCTGCTGTGCAAAGCACCTTGGGAAGTTCCACAGAGGACGAGTCCACTGCTCACTTGGCTGTGAAGTGTCAGGATCCCAGTCTTGATGCCTATGTCTTCCTTTAACTCATTTCAGCTCATCACCACCACAGGTGGGGTTCTTTTCTGGGCCAGTTGCTAACACACACTCAACTTAATGTCACATGCAGGAATCTGCTCCCTTCCCACTGTGCGAGTTCCTTCACTTATATAGCATTAAAAGTTGCCCGATGTTTCCTAAGTGGCTGATCACAAATTTAATCTTTGTTACAAAATCTTAAAAAAAAAGAAAAAAGAAAAAAAGAAAAAGCACAACCTGCTGAGATAATATTTATTATTTTCAAGGCAAATTCGCTTCCCTCACAGGCAAGATGGTATAATGGACATTATTCTATCACATATCCCATTAGGCTTTCTCCTTCTGGGAGGAACCACCTACTGGAAGTATTATCCTCTAAGACTCCCCAGCTTGAAATAAATGTCCTTGCAACTATGAGCTATGGTGGAACTTTGGGAGGGAGAAAGTGACAGGGCAGGATAGGGATAGGGAAAAGTAGGAATTACTTAAAGGATATAGAAATCACTTCCTTGGCTCCAAAGTGCTCTATCCTGGAAAGCAGTAATGTCACCTAAGCATGGTCCCATTTGAAAATGCGCAACAGCCCTGGTGGCTCAGTTGGTTAGAACCCTGTTCTGTAAACTGAAGGGTCACGGATTTGATGACCAATTAGGGCACATACTTAAGGTGCAGGTCCAATCCCTGGTTGGGGAACATGCAGGAGGAAGCCAATTGACGTTTCTCTCTTTTTCTGTCAACCTTCCTTTCTCTCTCTCTAAAATCAATAAGCATGTCCTTGGTGACATCCTTGGGTAACAGTAACAAAAAGAAAGAAAAGAAAAATGCAGAACAGATGAAGGCTCCTGCTCTCAGAGAGGAGACAGACCTTCTCTAAGGTTCTGAAGTCAAATAGTAGAAGAAAACCCTAGTCCTTCAGTGTTTTTTAAATTTTATTTTATTTTACTTATTTACCATGGTCTCTTTTTCATTTTATTTTTATTGTTGATGGTATTCCATATGTCCCCATTCCCCTCAACTTTGCCCCCTCTTTCCCGCCCCAGTCCCTGTTCCCTCTGTCCATCACCACACTGCTGTCTGTGTCCATGAGTTACTCATGCATGTTCTTTGGCCAATCCCTTCATTTTCTTTCATTCATATAGGCCCCCCTCTCTCTTCTGACAGCTGGCAGTCTGTTCCATGTACCCATGGCTCTATTTCTGTCCTGTTTGTCAGTTTCTTTTGTTCATTAGATCCCACATAGTTCTGGTGACTGATGCTATATTCTCATATTGATTGACATACCATAAATACCATAAACAGGGCAAGCACCTTGCTGATGGATCAACGTTTGGACTGAACACAAAGCAATCTAGAGACAGCCCTACAGAACTCTGCCACCAGAAGAACTGCCTCAAGCCATGAGCTCCCGCTTCCATGATCTCTTCCTATTCAGGAAAAGGAGCAAGTGACACTTCAGCCACAAACCACCAAGCAAAGATCTGATTGTTCTCAGTTGGTTCAGATCCTACCTACAAAGGTTCTATCCATACATCCTTAAGGACAATCTGAATGAGGGACATGATGTATAGCCCCTTTTAGTTATAAATCAACACACCTTCAATAAACTGTCCACCCCACAAAATGACTGAGCTAAAAACTACATCAGCATGTCTCGAACGTTACTTAAATACAGGGCCCATTAAATGAAATAAAGATTCATGCCTGGACTGTCCTTTAATAAAGTTTCATTATTTCTTCATATTTATGGGGATCGCAGTTGCAATGAGGGCTGACAGCTCTGGGTTTTTAACAAACTACTGCTCAATTCCTGAGGAAAATGAGGAGCTCAGAGTTTTTTCCCTGGACTCAGAGTGAATTATGAATCTGCTGACCTACACTGGTACAGCCTTCAACTTAAAAAAAAAAAAAAAAATTGAAAAGGCAGGAGAACTTGGGAATAAATCAGCTGTCCCCTGAGGACATAGGATAGAGATGAAAACTTGCTAACTTCTTTGAGTTCTCCCTGGGTAACAACTAGGACAAGGAAGCTAGAAAGAACAAAGGTCAGATGACATAATAAAAAGTGTCTGCTCTGGCCCTGGCTGGTGGCACAGTGGATAGGTGCCAGCCTGCAAACCTAAAGGTCACTGGTTCGATTCCCAGCCAGGGCACGTAACCAGGTTGCAAGCCAGGTCTCCAGCCAGGTCCGTGGCTGGAGGCAGGTGAAAGGCAACCATTCACTGATGTTTCTCTCCCTCTCTGCCTCTCTCCCTTCCCCTCTCTCTGAAATAAATAAATAAATAAAATCTTTTAAAAAATACATCCAGGGTAAAAATATTTTTTTAAAAAATGTCTGCTCTGAATTTCAGGCCATCACACCACAAAGCAAAACCGAGATCTGAGGGTTTTCTGGTATGATTTTTGTCATCCTAAAGGGCCCAAGTTGCTTAAAACAATCAAGCAATTGTTTTTAACCAGTGGTGTGCATCCAAATCACCTGTGGATCTTTTTTTTTTAAGATTTTATTTATTATTTTTAGATAGAGGTATAGGGAGAGAGGTAGAAAGGGAGAGAGACATCAATGTATGGTTGCCTTTCACCTGCCTCCAGCTACAGATCTGGCTGGAGACCTGGTTTGCAACCTGGTTATGTGCCCTGTCTGGGGAATCAAACCAGCGACCTTTGGGTTCACAGGCTGGCACCTTATCCACTGTGCCACCAGCCAGGTTGGATCTTTTTATTTTTAAGTGATTTCCTGCCCCTGTACTAGTGAAGCATTAGTGGGTCTGGCATGGCGCTGGGCTAGTTTTTCAGAGCTCCTTAGAGGACCTGGAGGCATTCCATTTATTAAGAACCACTGTTATGGAAGCTGATTAACTTCCAGAAGGACAGAGCTTCTCACACTCTAACGTGCTTGGAAATCATCCCACTGCCACCTCTCAGCCTCAGGACCTCACCAAAAATGCAGATTCTGACTCAGTAGGTTTTAGATGGGGCTGAGTAGCCTGTATTTCTAACAAGCTCCCTGTGCTACTCTTGGACCCTACTCTATGGGGCAAGTCAGTAGGTTTTGTTACCCAAATTCAGAAGGCTGCCTTCAGGGTATGGGGTGGAGGCAGAGAGTGCTGGCTCCTGTGTGCTTTGTGGATTCACCCCCACAAAAATCACCTGATTAAAACTAAGATTCCAGGGTCTCACCTCAAACCCAATCAGAACCAGTTAAACAAGTTCCTTACAAAACGCTTTTGTACAGACCAAAATTTGAGAACCGCTGAAAGAGAATTATCAGTAATATATAATTAAGAGAATCGTCCCAGTTAGTGGGAATGTTGTCCCATGCATTAAAATGTTCCAAGTTCCAGGCCCAGTGAGGATGCACCAATCAAAGTTTCTCTCTCACATCTCTCTCTCTCTCTCTCTCACACACACACACACATCTTTCTCTCTCTCTAAAATCTGAAACATATCCTTAGGTGAGAATTAAAAAAAAAAAAAAAAAAGCCCAGTGGCCAAAACTTAGCATATATAATCTATATAGATAGGGAGTGGGGAGGAGAAAGAGATGGAAATAACCATGTGTGGTTGCTTCTTGCATGCCCCCAACTGACCTGGCCTACAACCCAGGCCTGACTGGGAACCAAACCGGTGCTCAGTCCACTGAACCACACCATCTGGGGCATGAATTATATATTTAAATTCATTATTTACTCAACACATTGTAAGCCTTCCCTAGTTTCTATTTAAAATTGTGAGATGTAAGAGTCCAAAGACAATATAGTCACCCTGATACATAACTTTAAAAACAAATGCAAAAGACCTAACAAAACATCAAATAGGTATCATTAAGTTTGCTTTCACTATATTGACTATGCTGACAACCAAGAGAAACCCATGGTATACTTATTCTTTGGGGTCACTTAGTCCAGTCTGTTTTCCCAACTGCTTTTTCTTTTTCTGTGTAGTTTAAATCACCTTCTTTGTTTTGGTAGAATGAATTTTGTAAACTGTAGTTTTATTGTGAGTTAGGGGTTTATAACACTAATAGGCTTGGCTGTGGGTCATGAAAGGTATGGAAAATAGAGAATTAAACAAGACAGAAGGTTCTCCCCCAAGTAAAATCCGTCCACATCTGCATAGACCAGAGTTGGCATTTGGGCTCCACACATCAATGAAGGCTCTTATTCTCCTACCTCATCTGGGTGGTTCCTGTGCCTCCAGCAATCAGGTCTAAAGGCCAGCCAGTAAGCAGAAGAGTGGCAACAAAGACAAATAGGGCATCCCCTGCTTTTTAAATGCTGTTTCTAAAAAACTCACCCAACACTTTTGCTTAAATCTCAGTGGCCAGCCCTGGCCAGGTGGCTTAGTTGGTTGGAATGTTGTCCCATGCATCAAAAGGTTGCAGGTTCACCCTGGATGGTGGCCCAGTGGATAGGCCTGCGAACCCAAAGGTCGCTGGTTCGATTCCCAGCCAGGGCACATAACCAGGTTGCAAGCCAGGTCTCCAGCCAGGTCCGTAGCTGGAGGCAGGTGAAAGACAACCATACATGGATGCTTGTCTTCCTTTCTTCCTTCCTCCCTGTTCTTCTCGCTAAAAAATAATGAATAAAATCTTAAAAAAAAAAAAAGTTGCAGATTCAATTCCTAGTCAGGGTGCACCAATCAAACTTTCTCTCTCTCTCTCTCTCTCTTTCTCCCTCCCCCTCTCCTCTACCCCCACCTTTCATGAGATTTTTTTTTTAAGCTCAGTGGCCAGACCTTACACATATGCCTACAACCTACTGGAAAGGCGGAGACATATAAGCATCTCAGATGTCTACTCATTAGGGACTCATGAGAGCCTGGACATTGGGGGAGGCAGCTGACAACCTCTGCCTGAGTGACCAAGCATATCCGGAGACCACCACCAACTCAAAATACCTGACTTACAAAAGAACCTATATTTACAAGTGAACTGCTCTGTGGTCTGAGGAGGCATTGTGCAATCTATGAGGTACAACGTGGAAAAAGGGCAAGAAAATGTGTGGAGTCACCTTAGTCAGGACCACTGAGTGACTCAGCCCCAGGGGATACCTTGTACATGGTGGCACTTTCTGTAATGTGAAGATCATAGCTTGCATGCTTTGCAGTGGTCCTAACCCAGAGAGACCCCCTTATTAGCCTAACTGCGCAAAATACATCCTTGATGTGGCCAGATATTTTGCTTCTCTTTCCTGTTTTTGTTTTTGTTTTCCAGCAACAGGGTTTTTTAATTCTCTACTTAGCAATTCAAGCATTCTCCTTTAAAAAAATATTAATAGCTATAGAATGGTTATGGGCTGTCAGTCACTAAATAGTGTGAATTAGTTTAATTATATCAATTTTCTAATGGCTGACAAAGATCAGTGCTTGATGGAAAAGAAACTATAGTTTAAGGCCAGGGCAGGCCAGCACATCACTTTGGAAGACCAGACCTTCGCTCCACACCTCAGCTGAAATGATAAAAGATACAACCTGAAGTCATGAGAGGCCAGAGGAGAGGGGCATGGGGTGCTGGAGAGGAACACAGGAAAGAAAGGTTGATGGATGGAAAATTAAAACTTAACTACTTCCAGCATTTGCCTGCAATTACCAGGAATCAGTAAAATAAAAGACACTTCCCATCGCAGCTTGGCCATATATCACTCTTTGCCATCAGCACCAACAACATGCAATGCTCAGGTTAGTATCATAAGCACGGAATGTGAGTCTATTGTGGGTTCTGTGTATTCTGAAAGGCAGCATACAGATGAGCTGATGTGCATTGTATCTGATAGAACAATAGCCCATGCACTGCAGGGGAAATACAATTTTGCTTCATAGTAGATGCTCACATTAAGGATTGCCAAATACAGAGTATTTCTAAACCAACTTGCTGCTGCTGAGGAAGTCTTTTACATGTACAATCATGCATAGAAAAACAAACGTAAAACCTGAATGAAAGCAGTGTTAGTTACACCAGCACCCAGCGGGTTTGACTACAGCCCCCCTCACCCCACCCCTGCACTCCCCACCCCTACCCACAAAACACAAGGCAGACCTTTTGCCCCACCATTCTGGACCAAGAGAGAACTGTCTCAAAATAATGCGAGAGCTCAGATTTCCTCAGGAGGACACGTAAGTAGCGCCCTCCCTCTGCAATGCCTGCAGGGCCAGGCAGGGCGGTCACCGCTGTGGTCGCTGTTCATCGCAGAATAAACTGCTAACGCACAGCCTGTGGAGAACTACATTTTCCAAGAATTTTCCCATGCATGAACCCTGCCTAATACACCAACTCTATGAGGAAGGCAGGAGAGATATTAATGTGACCATTTTATTGATAAAGAAATTGAAGTTCAAGTCATTTAAGTGACTTTAAAAAGTGACAATGCCAGGAAGAGATGGGAATGGAGCAAGGATTCAGGGCCCATTACTTCTCAATTCTGCCTGCTTTTAATAATCACCCATGAAAACTTGTGAAAGAGAAATCATGAGAATCGAGAATCTGGGGAGGTAGGAGCAGGGTACTTGATCTTTAAATATCCCAGAAACCCCCTCCCCTCCAACCAAATCCGATAGAACAAACCCAAACACCCAGAAGCATCAGCTGCAACAAAACGAGGAGCGGTAATGAACCCCAACATATAAGCAGGAAGGTGAGGAAAAGCGGCTGCAGCAAATAGACACAATGTAGCCATATGGGTCGGCGTGGGAGACAGAGCAAGAAGACCAGCAGCTTCAATGGCTCTGAAAACCAGGGAGCCCGGAAAAGCTGAACACTCACTGCAGTGAAGTGCGTGCGGGCCAGTGCCAATCCGGAAACAGGTGCAGAAATTTGCAGGGCTTCAGGGCACCAGGCGAACATGGAGGGGTGGGGCCACGGAGCCTGTGAATTTGCAAAATGAGCAAAATAAACAAAAGAAAAGCCCACACAAAGCAATAGGTGAGGACAGGTACAACAGAGCAAGAGAAAAATCCAAATGAAAGTGGGGGAAGGGTATAGAGGAGTCAGATCTCCGCAACCACTCCGCTTTCAAAAAAATAAAAACAATTTTATGAAAACAAAAGAAAGGGTAGTTCTAAAGCCCTGACTCTAGAAGAGTTTTGCTGGCTCACACTTCCTATCTAAAATATGGGGGAAATTATTTTTTTAAACATATGCAAAAGAGGAGTATGGTTAACTTCCATACAAAGTTATTATTAAAAATATAAATAAGAATCAGAATGTAACAGAAGCACTCTAGAAATATGCATCTATAAAACTCTACTTATAATAAAGTGACAGAAGCTATAAAAGAAAATCACAAAACAGAATTGGACACACACAGACATGGCGTTATAAGAAAATTAAAGCTATGAAATGACAGGGAATGGAACTCAGGAATGAACATGAATAGAAAAGAAAATCATTTCAGAAATGAACTCTACCCCTGACATCAATCAAAAGCAAATGGACACAATGGATAACATCTTCAGAGAAATATAAAATGGAAAGAAGTTTTAAAATCATAAAGAATATAAGAAAAGAATATAAAAATGTTCTTGAGAAGTGATAGCTATGGAAAATAAACAAAGATTTAACATACTGTTATAGAAGTCCCTGGAATAAACCAAAGCAAATGAGGACCACAAATACTAAAACCTATCAATCAAGAAAACTTCCCTGAAACTTAAAAATAAATAAAATAAAAAGACTTGACGCTTTATACAGAAAGCGTATGTCGCATACATACCCACAAAGTCATCACAGGACAGCCATGTCATATTCTAGTAAAATATTGGACTTTAAAAATAAAAAGATTCCAGGAACTATCAAGTCGCACCCCCTCCACAAAGTCACTTGGGTAGTCATCAGATATTATGACTTTACATCAAAAGAAAATGAAACAACATGTGTTAGATACTTAAAAATTAAAATATGAACCACTATGGTTTACTCAGCCAAACATAACTCCACATAAGATAGATACAACTGTTATTAATCTGCCAAACAAATAAGCAAACAACAGCTACAATAACCCTCAAAGAAAAAGAAAGAAAAAACAGAGAATACCATTTCTCTACTAAAGAAAGCTTTGACTTCCAAATGACTAGAGAAATACTGGTGTAAGATCTGGCAGTGAATATTAAACATATTTTCATCTGTAGAGCTGAGAAAAGATGATGATTATAATAGAAAAGGTATAATGTGTGGTGGTTAGAATCTGACTATAACAAAATGGGGGGACACAAACTGGGATCTGAATGAAAAGGAGAATGGGCTCACTGGACTGCCTTTTGGTACTACCTAGGAGTAAAATACACACACACACACACACACACACACACACACACACATATATATAATTTCAAATAGATGCTGGAGAAGAGGGATGAAGAGGGAAGAAACTACTAGCACATTTCAAGATTTCCGGCATTTGGGAGTAAATAGGAAATAGCCTGAGAGAAAGGAATAAGAAGGAATGAACTAGTGGTAGATACTATAACATAGATGGATCTCAAAATACTAATACTGCGGGAAAGAAATCAGAAAAAAGGAGTAGAGAATGTATGATTCAATTAATAGAGAATTCAACTGATGTCTGCTAAAGGAAGCCAATCAGTGGTCGTCTGGAAACAGAGAGAGTGGGAGCAGGGAGGAGCAGCAGGTGGGGATTATCTAGATCATGAAGAAACCGGAGGAAAGTCTTAGGGTGATAGATAGACCGATTCTATTGATTATGCTGAGGGGTTCAGAGTGGGAGTAGCTGTCAGAATGTACTGAATTGAACACCTTAAATCATACCTATACATTTTTATGTCAGTTATGCCTCCATCAAACTATATAAAAAAGATAATGGGTTGTACTTATAAGTAATAAGGCCTGGGTGCTTTAATAACAACAAAATGACATTTAAATATTTTGCTCCTGAATTGAACATCGGGGCAGCTTTTGGTGAGTAATAACTTACCTCTGCTCCAGTTCACATCACTTGGCCATTTTTGAAAAATGCAATGTCCTATAAGGAATAAATAAATAAGTGCTTACGTTAGTGTAATTAGAACTGAGATTTATGGCATGGTAAGAAAATTCAACTGTAAAAGTGATTAAATTAAAGAAAAAATGATTAAATTAAAGAAAAACACTGTACTTCTGAACTTTAAAATATATACAGGGCCCTGGCTGGTAGCACAGTAGATAAGGTGCCTGCCTGCAAACCCAATGGTCTCTGGTTCGATTCCCAGCCAGGACACATAACCAGGTTGCAAGCCAGGTCTGTGGCTGAAGGCAGATGAAAGGCAACCATACATTGATGTTTCTCTCCCTCTCTGCCATTCTCCCTTTCTCTCCGGAAATAATAAATAAAATCTTTAAAAATAGATAGATATAGATATAGATACATATTTCCTGGCTCTGTCTATTAGAAAACCTAGGAAATGAACAATTAAGTAACAATGAGCATGTCCAGCAATCAGATTTGTCTCTCTAAATACAGTTCTATGTAAAGAAACAAGGACTCTTTGGAGAAACAGCTGTTACTAAGAATGTTCAAGAAGCGCTTTTAACAGAAAGTAAGAATGCTATCAGAGACTGGTATGATTGTGTCCAAGTGTCTCTGAATACAAATGAAGAGGCTGCTCTGGCTATTATTTACAAAATGTAATTATAAAGAAAGAAAACAATTGCAAGGTATTAAGCTACATCAAATATTTTTAAATGCACACTTTCATAATAATACCATAAAATTCACTTGATTGGAATGAATTAGGAAACCACCTCATTATTTGAAAACTAAGTAAAGGGAAATAATCAAACATTTTGCTTCAGAGTACAAGCTGCATTTCAGTGTAATCAAATAATTGATGAGGGGAACTTCTTATTATAGAAATATTCCCGCTAGTAGGTAAAGAAGAATAATTGAATTCAAATATCACCATTTTGCAAACCCTAATTTTAAACAAATGAATCTAAGTGTTGATCATCATAGACAGTAAATATCACAAACAGAAACAACCAGCAATGTTTTGCCTTATGATGGATGCTCCCAACAATATCTATAAATTAGTCTTGCCAAAGTGATCCAATCTAAATTCTATCAGTCTTATGATTTTAACTACTAAGTTAAAGGAGATACAGAGATAAGAATATTAAATGATGTCACAGAAATTCAATCACTCATAATCTTTTGGAAAACTCCATAATACAAATGCCTGAATCTTTTTTTCTTTTAATTGTAAGAACAAAAAAGTGATGGAGATAATCTTCAGATTGGAAGAGATGTAAAAAGACTCATTAATGAACCTCAATGAATTTCCCTTATTTGAATCCTGTTTTGAGCCAACAAACTATACATAAAAAGTGAGCCAATTGGGGAAGTGTGAACATTTATAGGATATTTGATTAGTTAATGTCTTCTTTTAGTCATATATATAAATACTAAAATATGGATGATTAAAACTATAGGATAATTGGAACTTGTGTCAAAATAATCCAAGTGAAGCAGGCCATGAACATGGGTTGGGGTGGAACTGAAACTAGTTTAGCAAAGCATTTAGCAATGGCTCCAGTATCTTTGGGGTTCATTATATTATTTTTCCACTACTTAAATATGTCAAAATTCTCCATAATAAGAAGTTTAAAAATAAATAAATAATGAAGTAACTAAACACACCCTCACCCCACCTCCACCCCAAACATTCTAATTAATTGTTCTTCTTATTTTTTAAAAGATTTTATTCATTATTTTTAGAGAGAAGAGCAGGGGGAGGCAGAATGGGTGAGAAACATCAATGTATGGTTGCCTTTCACCTGCCTCCAGCCACAGACCTGGCAGGAGACCTGGCTTGCAACCTGGTTATGTGCCCTGACTGGGAATCAAACCAGCAAACTTTGGATTCACAGGCTGGTGCCTATCCCACTGAGCCACCAGCCAGGGCTTAATTGTTCTTTTAATACCAGGCTTCTTTTTCTCTTTTTTCACGTTTCCAGGGAATTTTAATGAGGAACAGTGAATGAGAACTGCCTCACTGAGCCAACACATAGATACACTTATACCTTATCATAGCCTGGGAGAAAACCATATAGTCTGTCACCTAGGTAACCAACATAATTGACACCAGAAGCCACAAATCTTAATAGAAACTAATACAGCCTTCATGTACATGATTATAGTATATACACAAATATAAATATCCTAATATGGTACACATTTCTGCTTGATGGGGAGAAGGTCCAGTGAGCAACGGAGTGCCTCTGTGGGATTTTCCGTCTCTGGATGGCTGGTTGCAGAGCTGGCTGGAGCCAGTGGGTTACTATGGAGTTAAGGTGCAAAGTCATTCAATGACAAGGTAACTGAGGCATTTGCCTAAAGAAACTAGGCAATGAGCTTGTATCTAGGGCATTTTTAGTGGCAAGTAATTCAGCTAAAGTACTCTTTATCACTTTCCCTTGTAAGAGTAGCTGATTAATACCACAGTGTGCTATTTTAAAGTTTCTCTGGATGAAACGCCTTGCATGATGGCTGACATCGACCAACAAATACTTGAGATGTGGATTGACACAACTCATCACACTCACGGAAAAAAATAAACACACCTGATCTTCTTACTGCTCAATTTTTAGACATATTAATATTGCTCTTCTACTCACCAAGATGAATAAAAACCCTGACTTTTAACAAACTGCCTTTTTTAAATACCATTATTTAAAATTCTTCCAGCAGGTTATAACACAAGAACAATACTTCTAAAAATAAAATAGGTCGAAGATGTAGTACTAAGAAGACAGTCCTCAAAATATACTGTAGGATACCATTATGCATTAGAGTCCTCAGCCAGCTGGCTATAAGGGTTTCCCACCCCCTCCCCACCCCTAGACCTTACGTTTGTAAATTATCCTACATATAATCCAAATCCTTAAAGTACATTTGAGTTATTACCGATGCACGTGGCAAAGATTGGTTACTTCCTTTTTATTTTTTTATAGAGAAAATTCAAGTGGGCGCAATTCAACAAAATCTTACAAGAAGGCATATGCTCAGCCAGGATCTAAGTGGCAGAGCTGGAGCTCCAGCAGCTCCTGGGACCTGCATCTCTCAGGAACTAGGAGTGGCCCTCTCATCGCCGCAGGCAGGCAGGACTCCGCCCAACATCTGGTCCAGGGGATGCTCTTCATTCCAACCTCAGGACCCCGGCTAATGGCAACACCCCTATGTCTCTGCCCACAGAAGATGTTCAAAGACTCATGTGAAGACATGAATGGACGTTAAATTTTTCTACCAAGGACCTCTCCAGAACGCTTCTTGAAACTGGTACATTTTAAATAAAAAATACGAAGTGTGTGGTCAGCAGTTTTCAGGTTTCTATACAGGAGAGTGCAGATGAAATCTTTCACAGAGCCCACGGCTTGACAGGCTAGTTGGGTGCCTGTGAACATTACTTCTGTCAACTCCCATATTTGCATCTGATTATCTGCATTAGAGGGATAAGGTTAAAAAGAGATATTGTGCAGCGCCTTACAAACAACAAGTGCTCCTTCAATGTTCATGCCCTGATTTACCCAGGCCAATTAGGGCTAGAGGACAAGAATGCCGCCTTGTTGTCAACCGTCTTGTTCATCTCACTAGGGCCCCTCCATGTATGTTGCAGGGACATTATTTTCCTGCATACAAGTGGGTGATCCATGAGCCACTGAGGGGGAAAATTAGCGTCTGCAGTTAAATGAGTTCAGGAAACGCTGGTTAAGAGCCTGTCTTCGCAAGTGCTTAAAGGTTTTCAACTGCTGATGTGAACGGTGATTCTTCCAAGGGAGGGCAAAATTTGCTTGGGGTTTTGAGGCAGGAAATTCTTTTTGTCAGGAACAGTCATGAACCAAAAGAAGCTGAGACTCTTTGGAATACCGTGTAGCAAATACGGGTCCTGGGAACAGGGGCTGACAAGAGCAGCGAGCAGTCACTGTAGCCTCAGAGGGAAACAAAGATTTTCTTGTATCTTTCTGTGCCAGCAATTACTCACAGGCACCATGAGAGTCAAAAACATTCAGCAACTCACTGCAGAGCTACTGGGATGATTTTTTTTTTTTTTTTTTTCTTCTTCTTCTGGATGACTACAAGGAAGTTGCTCACTCTTGTGAATAATACAGCGAATCATTAATTATGGAACCTCTGCTGCATAACAAACATGTATGGCTTCCAAAGGTGCAGGGGTCACTTTAGTCAGAATATAATTAGCTGCACAAAAGAAAGCAGAAGAAAAAGAAAAAGCATTTGCTGTTTTATACAGTGTCTTTAATAGACTATTTAAACACAGGTCTGGGGGAACTAGGCGTCATGGAAATTCAAATTTTGTATACATAGTTTCAGACACATACATAGCTGTTCAAAAACAGCCTTTTGAGTTGATTTAATGAATATCTGCTGCATATATATATATATATATATATATGAATATATATATCAGTAATGGTGATAGAAGGCATGCCTTTGAACAACAAATCATAATGAAGCTATAGTGTGAACTTATATTTAGTATAATACAAGACTTGTGCTGGCTCTTCAGATAATCACTGGCTTTGAGTTTCTGCACTTCTGGATTTGACATACTGCAACATTTTAGCTTCAGCTCCCGGCTTAGCAATGCTGTTGCAGAAACCACTTGAACTAGTAGGTAAATGGGACAGTTGCCAAGGCAACTGCTCAGCGTGAGGTCTTGGGGTTCAGTTCCAGAGCAGTGGTGGTCTGCCTCAGGGGAAGGTGAAAAGAAGGTCACTTGGATTGGTGTAGCTTCCAAACTACACATCAAATGAGAGACATTCAAATGAACCATGCCCAGGTGATCACCCCAGTTTGACAGGTAACCCCAACCCTAGGCAGGCAGAATTTGAAGGTGGTCCCCAAGAGTCTCACCCCTTATCTGTTCCCTATATAATCTCCTTCTCTCAAATACAGGCTACGTATATAATCAGTTTCATTCCCATGATTAGGTTACATCATACAATGAAGGTAAATGGATTTGGCAAGTGTAATTAAGGTCATAAATAAGTACACATTGAGTTAATTAAAAAAAAAAAAAAAAAAAAGATTTTTCCTGGGTAGGCCTGACCTGACTAGGTGAGCCCATAAAAGTACTGGATCCTTGCTGAAGGCAGACATTAGAAGTAAAAGAGGTTATCCTGCCACGAGTGAAGCAAATTCATGTTATGAAAGAGGCCAGATAGCGGGGGAAATGGATAGCCTCTAGGATCTGAGAATGACCTTAGTCCCCAAGGTGCAAGGAACTGAATGCTAGCTAACAATAGCTGGGGAGCTTGGAAGGGGACTTGGAGCATCAGAAGAGACCCCAGTAGCAGCTGACCCCTTGATGGTGGCCTGGCAAGTTCCTGACCAAACCAGAGGACCAACCAACCACACACACCTGGACTCCTGACCCAAGAAACTGTCAAGTCATACATGGGTGTTGTTTTTTATGGGGGCTTGTTACACAGCAATGGAGAACGAATGCAGTCATCCATCAACAGCTGTCTCCTCAAACATACTTCTTCAATATTTCCTGCAATTACTGAGAAAGAAATCATACAATGTTAGACCTGTATGAAACCATTCAAGTTTTCTCCCCACATCTTTTATACCAGTGAAAAGGAATCTGAGATGTAAAAAATTAATGCAACCTGTTAAGGGTCACGTGTCCAGTTAGCAACAAAACCAACACTAGAGAAAAGGTCACCTGGCTTTCAGTCTACTGTTTGGTAAGCCAACTGTCACCTAGGAAATACAAAGTAGCGCACAGAGAACCCCATGTATACTCTAAACTCCTCTATTAGGTGGTTTTAATTGTCCATATTTTCCAGTGGAAAAACAGTTCCTCCAAAGAGTTTGTTGAGAACAGGGAGCTCAATTCCATGGTGCACAAGTTAATACAGGTATGTGGGACATATCAAACAGGAAGTCAAATCTGGGGTTACAAACATGGCATTCTTGAAATTCCACATACAAGCATTTCTGGCAGTGTCCTCCTGCCCAGGTGTTCAACATGCTCTTGAAAACACATGTGATGTATCCGTCAGGGTCTAGTTATCTGAATTGAGGATTTCATGTAACGATGTGTTAACTGGATAAATAGCTATTAGCTAGGTCACTGAGAGGACAGGGAGAGATTTCTACAGGATAATACGGGTGCTACCTGCCAAAGGTAGCTGTCATTCCAACAGCCAGGGAAGAAAGAGAAACGCTTGAAGTATTAGAACTTACAAAGGAAAACTATGAAGCTGGAACTCAGGCATCTGAGGAAGGGCTGCTGGTGTAGGGAGGGGGTAGGGAGTGGGGACCTGAGCTTAGAGGAAGACCCCGTGAAACGAGGGCCCAGATTTTAAGGAAGGGGCTCTGACTCAATAGGACAAAGAAGCTTATGTTCCAAATGCTAGGAAATGTCCAGCTGAATTCAGCCGCTGCCATTGGAAGGTCCTGCCGTTGTGGGTGGAAGAGTGCGGCTGGGGCAATGCCTCCAAGAGCAGCAAGCAGATGGAGTTTGCAGGAAATACACACAAAAGAGCAAGTTCCTACTCGCCACACATTTGTGTCTCCCTCTAGCGCCTCGTATTAGCAGAGCCCAGCATGGTGCCGTCAGAAGCTAACACGTGGCCTCAGAGTCCCTCCCTGTCTAGCATCACAAGTATAGACGGGTGAATTGGGAACCAAGAAAAATTCTTCATAATTGACATTCATGGTTTTATATATGATTTTTCCCTCTCCCGAGTTCCAGTCCCCAGAAATCCACAATGAAGTTTCCCCCAAAATGATGTAAAGCTGACAGAGAACCTGTGAAGCTGCTACAACACAGAGGCGGTGGTCACAAAAGCCACTGTCTCCACGCCCTGTTCTCTCTCCAGTTACAAAGCATCCAAGGCCTGAGCCCTTGAGACCCAAAACCGCGCCGTACTAGCCTCAGCAATGAGGAGACACCGTCCTCAGTGCGACAAAACCATGCTGCCTTGTGCTCCCATAGTCTCAGACAGCGTAGAGGAACTGGCCCATTTTTGCCTATCTCCCTCCTTCAGTCACCAGGACTGGAATTCTGGGCACCATCCATGAAGTGATCAGAAGAACAGAAAAGTGCTGTGAGACTTCATCTTCGATCATACGAGTGCATTCTGCTTCCCCACCTGGTGAATTATATCTCATTCATCAACACAAGTAGCCCCAAGATAGACTTACGTCTAAGTCATGAGCACCTTAGAACTTAGCCTGAATCCGTAACATGTTCCAGTTAGGATAGTACAGTGTGGGCTACGGAAAGAGTACTTTAGGAGAAAGGGCGCCACAGTTACTTGCGGGCTCTGGAGTCTGGTGGCTTGGCTTAGAAGCTTGCAGCAGGTCTGTGACCTTCGCTGAGCCTCAGGTTCCTCAACAATGAAATAGGGAGATAGCAGTAGTGCCTGCCACATACGGTGGTCATGAGAATTAAACGTGTGATGTCGGCAGCGACTTGGTAAGAATGGCTGTCACAGTAAGTACTTTATAAATGAAAACTGTTCTTGTGTATTCCTAAATGTCCTTGTGAAAAGGTAACCAGATACTGTGTCATCCTATCGGATGAATTCTTGCTGCGGCCCCCAGATCTTTTTTCCATCCACCTGAAATCTAAATTTGGGAGTTCCTTGGGACTCTGTGAAGGGCTTGCTTTCCTTTCCCCAGGTTATTTTCTTGCCTAAGCAATCTCGTCCTTTATCATTTATGTATCATCAACTCCAACATTTATTTCTGGTACACAGATCATTGCCTGCATCTTTAAACATACACATATCCCATTACCTACCTGAAATATCCGTTTTGATGGCTCATAGGCATCTTAAACGTAGCATGCCCACAATTGGAAATAGTAGCCCATCCCTCCTTGAATCTCTTTTTCTACATCTAACGTCTTTTCTTTCTTAGTACGTGCCATCATACATAGTCCATTGAGACCCTCAATCCAAAAACCTAGGCATCATCCAGGATTTATTTCTTTCCACATTCCATGTTCAACTCATTAGTATTTTCTCATCTTCTTCTAGAATATAACTTAATCCATCAATTTCTTTTCCTACCATACATAGTATTTCTCACAGACACTAATGCTTCTACGCTTTGCTTTACAATAATTCTTCTTCATAAGTCAAAGTATAGTTAAGTGTGGATCAGTTCATAAGGCCCTTCCTCTTAAACTCTCTGGTGTTTCCCAGTGCCCTGGAAATAAAATTCATGTTTCTTTTCATGTGGCTGACAATGGATCTCTTTGATACAACTCTTTTCCTCTGCAATCTTTCCAGTCTTCCTGGGCACCCACTAAGCCCTTTCCTGCCTTAGGGTCTTCATTCATGCTGTCCCCTCTCCTTGGAATGCTCCTCCCACCTTCTCTGGTTACCTCACACTTACCCTGAAGTCTCCCCTCCTTGGACAGATCTTTTCTATCTAAAATGGGCTCCCTCACCTACCATCTTATTCCTTTTCTATTATTCTCTGCTATGACACCCCCTTCCTATAAAAGTATTTGTAACAATGTGTAAGCACTAATTATTACTTTTATGTAGCACTGTCTCTCTTCCCCTGCAAGCCTGCTCTGAATTGTTTTTGTTTTTTGTTTTTTTCTATACTTAGGCTCTGCTACTAGCATAGTGCCAATCTCACCATACATACTTTTCAAGTATTACTTGATTGAAGGAACATACAGATCTTTCTTATAAAGGTGTTTTGGTCAGAAAAATAGAATCAGCCACTCAGATTGAAAGTGGGAATAGCAAAATTCCTCCTGATGAAGTCGTACAGCAACATATCTAGAATGCTAGTGTCATAAAAATGTTTAAATGTGTATGTTCCCACCTTTCAGTTCCAGGTATAAGCATATCATTGATAAACTGAACTCTGAAGCATCACAAAACTGATGTTTCCGTGTTTCCACCACCAATAGTTCTCCTGTCTTCAATCATTCTCTTCTTGGAAATGGCTAACCATACCTGATAGTCGTAATTATACCAGGTAACTTGCCAACGCTTGCAACAGAGGCACAAATTCCAGTTCTGGATCAATTAGCTGTCACATTCTTTAATGTTATTGTGAGAAACCATTCTAGATCCTAAAATAATCGTTCCCAATACTTTGTGCCAAACACACGCTGCCTTCTCCCTCATGCCCAGCCCATGACCCAGGGTCCACGCTAGACCTTTACCATTTCACTCTGCTGAGGGAGATCTTCTGGCAAATGTCTTTGAAGAGGTTGGGAGTGAAACGTTTAAGTAAAGAGTTTCAGGGATTAAGTCTCTCTGTACCATGCCTACTTGCATTCAAATCAAGGAACAAGGCAGGGTTTACGCATCTCTTGTTTTTATGGTGAGGCGTGTGTGCCTCTGATTAACACCCTACACAAAGGTGTCTCCCCCAACCCTTTCCCATAAAGTCTCTCCTTCTCATCACAACTACGCCTGATCTTCTTGCATTAAAAACAAAACACCTTCTGCGGTCCTTCTTGCCCTCTAGCAAGTATGCAATCCCCCATTCCCACCTAAGCCAAATATTGAGGAAGAAGTATCCATTGCCACACATTCTACTCTGTCGTCAAAACAATTCTACCCGGACACAGCACAAACCCAAAGACTGATTGATACCGGATGTGAAGACCTGACCCCTCCTCCCAACTTTGGGCAACTCCGAAGGTCCTCCTAGCCCCCCAGGGTTCTCAGTCAGTCAGCTGCAGCCTTCAATGAGCTTGCCTCTCAGCCCAGCTCCTCCCTCTGACCCGTCCTGCTCCAGTTCCTTCCCTTCCACACTCTGTGAGCCCAACCTGTGGCTGAAGCCTCCAACATCATAGGTATCTTTTAATTGTCTTTTATGTTACTTGGAGTTTTACATGTAATTATGTGGTTATTTTATTGATGTCAGTCTCCCCATCAAGTTCTATGCGCCATGAAAACAAGAACTGTATCATTTGTTGCTCACTGTTAGTTCTCCAGTACCTAGCAGAATGCATTTGGTACATAGTACATGTTTGGTGAGTAAGTTAATTCTTGCATTGGTATGAAAATGAATAAATGCCTGATAATTCACAATTAGGCAGTTATTTCTTTGAATTAAGTTATTGGGTTTCTAATTAAAATGCAATTGAGCTTACATTTCATCAGTGCAAATATAGGCTGAGTATATAAAGACATTACTGAGGAGAAGAGCCTTTAAGAATCACCTCAGGCTGAATATTGAGCTGAAGAAAAGAGCTAAATGCTAATGAAAGGCCAAGCAGCAACATAACGTAGCTGAACGGGTTAAAAAGCATGACTCAGACTTAACCAAACATGGATTTGTGGTCAGGCTTGATCACTTACTACCCATGTGATCTGTCTTTGGAATGAAAAGAATTCCAGTTGAAAAGCAACAGGCATAAAGTCAACTCAGACTAAATATTGGTCTCTTCTCCATATACTTCCTCGTTCTCCTCCATGTGCTTAGCAACTTTTTCTCGGAAGACTGCTGCTGCCCGTGAAATGGCCTTGTCTGAATATCCATAGAGGAAGAAGCCAACATGGAGATGTTGTTTGGCCCCTTCAATTCTTTCTCTCTTTCCTTTTGAAATCATTCCAGTTTTTCGTTTATTTCAGTAAACCAGTCATCAAGGAATCCTTGAGATGGCTGCAATTGGATCTGGTCAAAAGTAATGAACTGAAACAAAGTATCATGGCAAAACTATGCAAATCAACCAATACCTAAATCACACTAATAGACAGACTTCTTGCCCACTGCCAGCTAATTTACTTCTTGCTACTGGATATTGATTCTGGTGGTGGGAAATCTGTCATGCTTAGGGCACCATCTGTTCCAAATGCCAATGGAAGTTACGTCTCTCTTCCAAGGTCTGTTGGACAAGAGCTTATCCCTGATTTTTTGGCAGGCTTTTGAAAGCTTTATTAGGTTCCCAGTCAACATTGGACAAGGAATCCAATCTATTTATTTTCATTGCTTCTAAAAATTGATTAATTTTATACTTTCTTTGAGGAGTCTCCCCTCAAACACAAATACAAAAATCAATGGAGGAAGGGAGAACACAGCTTGCAGAAAAGGTATCAGAATTGTAGACAACTAATCAACAGGAGTCAAGTGGATAAGATTCCACCAATCTACAGAATAAAGGAAGAAGGTTTACGCTGTAGATATCAGTTAGAGGAAATGGCCAACTAACTTTCAAGGACAAGAAAGGTCTGAGAACTTTAGACCAGGAAGGAATCGGCCTCCTAAATTATGGAAAGTGTACTTCCTGGAAAACTAGAGATGTATCAAATGTTGTGGCTGGTACTATAGCAATTAAATAGCATTTGTCCTGATGCAGAAATGAGTGGGTGCCATACTTTTCATCATAGAACTTATGGAACCAAGTAAATGCAGAGTCTAAACAACTCAACTAGGAATGAAATAAGTCACTCTAAACAGTAAAGTCTAATGAACATTTTAATCGTTAGGGAGGTATAAAATTATGTGAATCCATTTACTTTTTCTAAAGGCATATTCCTTTGAAATTAACTCACTTGGTTTAAAACAAGGTTCTGACCCATAGGTTGTTAGACTGTCCAACATTTTTGCAGGATCTGTCAATCTAAAGTTGACCATATAATTAGCCAATAACACCTAACTGAACTGTTTGGTGAATTTTTACATAGATGTATTTGGAAATAAAAATAATTTACCTGTTGTTCAGATTTTGGGAGTTTTGTCTTTACTTGAGACCTGGCAAAAACAAGAAGTAGGTTTGAAGCATGAATAAAACCTTCAAACGTCAGACATACAAGGGGAGATGCCCCCTCCCCCCCAAAATGGAATTTTCTTCTGGAGGGTGAGCCCCTCACAGTGCAAGCTGAACGGGAAAATCACAAAGTTAACTTATTTAGTCAAATCGTCACCTCTTCAGAAGTGATTGACTAAAAGAAGAAACTTACAAGGAAATAAATTAAAATGTACCATACATTTCTTCAGCTGGGAAAAGTTCTGCAATTCTCAATTAAAGAGATTGCTTCAAGATGAGGAAAGACCTTCCTAATACCAACTATGAATTGCAAAGACATCCAAAAGAACAGATGCCTCTGTAATTGGATAACAGGGGAATCTCAAAAATGCTGGGGATTATTTGCTATTATTTTATCTGCCCTAAAACCAATTAGGCTATGCACAGAGAAAATATTTAATAAGTATTTGCTGAACTGGAAAGGAAAGAGATTGTGAAACCAATTAAAAACAAGGAGGCATTTTTTGTTTATCAAAACCTATTGGTTTCTGTCAAATCTGAACTAAACATTCTGCAATTGAAATTGGGACTGCCATGTAACAATTTGAACTCTAAATACCATGAACTATTTTCATGGGCCTCTTCCTTGTAGGTAAAACTCCCTTATTCCCCCCCCCCCCAAATTTTCTATCAGTTTGTTTTAAGTACAGGCAAAATACCAACTTCTTGGTGCATTTTAAAATATAATAAGGTCCTGGCTGTTAGCATAGTGGATAAGGTGCTGGCCTGCAAACCCAAAGGTTGCTGGTTCGATTCCCCAGCCAGGGCACATAATCAGCCAGGCCACATAATCAGGTTGCAAGCCAGGTCTCCAGCTGAATCTGTGGCTGGAGGCAGGTGAAAGGCAACCATACATTGATGTTTCTCTCCCTCTCTTCCTCTCTTCTTTCCTCTCTCTGGAAATAATAAATAAAATCTTTAAAGAAATTACATATATATATGAATATGCTACTTAATTCAATCATTATGTCATTTTTGAACAGTTTTCTTTTTTACAGTCAAATTGATGTGAAATGATGATGGGGGAAAATCCAAAGAAGAGAAGAAGATGAAACTGGAAAGGGAAGAGGATTACAGGGAATAAATTCAAATTTAAATTTTATTTCTGAAAAGAGCCTTTAAAATTGAAAACACTGAGGGGAATATAAATTTGAGTTTGTCAATAACTGCTTGCCAAAACTCTTTTTCTTGATGGTGCTGATGTTGTTTCTCTCTTTTCCGTCTCTTTTTCCTTTCTAAATTGTCCTTTATCTGTTAATACAAGGTAGCTCTGTCTTGACAACCATATTCAATTAGTCACCAATTTCTAACAAAGTCTCCCACAGAAGTGCCTCTATTTCAGCCTCACTCTTACCTCCTAGTTCAAGCAGCTCTCACTGTGTGTGTGTGTGCACACTTGTGTAATTTCATCTCTCCAACTACTTCTATAAAGCCAGGACTTTCCTATTATTTTATTAACTATAGACTCAAATAGGCTATGGGCATAGCAAATGTTTAAAAAGTACTTGTTGAATTGGAGGTGAATTCAACCTCCAATTGACTTTATTATAGTCAATTACACTAAATTTGAGGTGAAAATACTAAGGATGTAGAAAATCTAACTGGCCACCAAGAACTGTGAAAAAGCTGGCCTTGGCCTTCACCAAGGAAATTTTGAAGTTGTAATAGCACATGAAAAAATCACCAGCTAGAATACCTCATCCTTATCTTGCCTGAGTGTCAGTGTCAGACTTCCAGATTTTCCAGAGATAATCAGAGACCTGCTCCAGCCCAAATGGAAGATAACTACTAATGTTGCAAAGAGCCAATGACACTGGAAAATTAGATACTGGGAGTCCATGACGCAGACTAGTAAAACCAAAATACCAAATTCCTGAAATTAATTCATGCCACCATCAAGGACCAAAAAATGTAGGAAAGTTATTCCTAACATACACTAAATCAACTTCCCTACCTGGACTTGACAGCATCCAGATGAATCTTGGAGAATTGCACTGGATCATCACAAATTAACCAAGTTGTGGTTCCAATGACCGCTGGTTCCTGTCAACCAACACAAATCCTGAGCACCTGGTGAGCAACTACTAATTGGGTGATTTATTTTTTTCTCTCTCTATTCCATTAACAAACAAAGGGCTAGTAATACACTTCCTCAGCCTTCCTTCAGGCATATTCAAATTTTCCAGTCTACTGTTCTTTTTTTTTAATTTTATTGTTGTTGTATTACATCCATCCCCTTTTTGCTCCCCTCT
>PVIW01005248.1:0-43707 GCA_004026585.1 Noctilio leporinus | reverse complement strand
CACAGATCATGACAGTTCACTACAATGAATGCTAACTGAGATGAGTAGAAAGTAACAAAATCCTGGATCAATATAATTCAAAATGTTGTCTGTGTAATGGTAAGATTTGAAAATTGGTTGTTGCCAATATGCAAGGAGCTAGCCTAAGAATTTAGAAATGTCATACCAATTTGAAGCATAATTTTATCTGTTGGGGCTAATATTTAAATACTGAAACTTGTATCTTCTATGGCTTTAAGATTTTATTTCTTTATCTATCCACTTCTACTGTCCTTACAAAAGTAACATCTGAAATGGATTAGGAATTTTAAAAAAGAGAAAGACATAACACAGGTAGTTTGAGAAATACTGCCCCAAAGCAGAGATCAACAAGCTACTAGAAGCCTGTTTTTGCATGGCACATAGGTTAAGAATGATTTTTTTTTTTTTTCACATTTTTAAATCATTGTAAAACCACAAAAAAATACCAAAGAAAGATGTAATAGAGTTATATATTTTCCAGAGCCTAAAATATTTCACTACCTGGCCCTTTACAAAAAATGTTTCCAACCTCTACCTAGACATCCTGGTGAGACACAGATGGGGCAAAGCATAAAAAAAAAAATACCGTTAATAATTCTGGGTTCTGTAACTTCAGTGAAGTTTCTAGAGTTCCAGTGCAGGTCACTATATCAGCTCCAAGCTAAAGGACAAGCTGGTACACCTGGCACCTACTACCACCAAGAAAGCAGCACAATGCTTCTTGGGCCTCTTCAAGTTTTAAAGACAACTTATGCCAGTAGGCAGAAAACTATATACACTTGCTTAGGGCAAAGGTATTATGGTAGTAGAATTAGGAAGTGGAAATAGCAACTATGGCCATCTGACAAGTTGTTGGAAAAAAAGGCTAGTGATTGTCTACATGTTATTTATTCTTTGATCTGTATATAGGGATAGTTGCATAAGTTAACCTTCCCCTCCAACCTCCATTCTGTAATATAAAATATGCCCATATGGGTCGACTTTGAATTTCAATGTCCAAATTATGGAATATCAGAAGTGAACAAAGTGGCAGATGAGCCCTTGTGCCTTCCATTTTAGAATGTGTCTGAATGTGAATCAAGGTGAGTCACAGCATATTAGTTGGAAGTAAGACATGTATGGTTGTCTTTATTCAGAAGTTCAAAATAACGAGAAGTGCAGAGTTGATAAAGGGGTGAATTTGGCTGAATTGCCTACTGTCCCCTTAGCATTGCATCTGTTCCCCTCCATCACAGTGCGAAGTATCAGCCAGAAACTACATATTTTCAGGACCCTCTACTTTGTATGGCCCCAGGTTAGAGTGTGCCAATGAGAAAAACTCTTGAGATATTTTGTGGGCAGAAGGGAAAAGAGATGATTATTCTTGGCAGATCAAGGTCACCAGATCCATGGATAGGTGGAGGATACCCAATGACCTCTCCAGCATTCCATCTGCACCCACATTTTTGCGTAGTCTGACAGTTGGCAGGAACTTTTCCAGAGATACTGAGGTTGAAGCAGCTTTTCTGGCAGTCTTTTAAGAGTCACACGCTTCAGTGCTTCAAGCTGAGGTCATTAAATTCCTGTTTCCCTGACCTTGCAGCTTCACTCTTCCCAACATTGACTTTCTCAGCTCTTTCCACAACCATGTAAACCTGAATTCCTTTAATTGGCATTGTTCCCATAGTACCTAGGGTGGCTCTGTTTTTCTGACTGAAGCCAGATTGATACAAATTATTTGCCTTTTCTTGTACCCTATCTACTTAGGCCACACAGATTCTTTCTGATTTCTAAGGCACAGTCCATCTGTGACACTGGCAGCGGTATGACCCACAAACTTCTATGGCGTTTGCATTTGGTTACCTTCTGCTGGGAATATGTAGGGGAAGATGTGGAGAAGTGCACCAGTCTCCTGAGGCTGGATGTTTACAGTTTCAGACTGCACCGTGCCAGTACTGAGTCCTGGATCCCCAATAACAGGAATACGCCTATGTTCTTAAATAAATGTAGCACGTGTATGTGTGTGTGTGTGATACATACGCAGTGACCTCTAAAATGCGGGGCCCAGACAGAGATTTGTCTTGGCCCAACCTAAAGGCAGTTCTAAGAGCAAGAATCATTGCCCAGAAAGACTATGAAGAGAGCTTATATATGTTACTATTATTTAAAAGTTGTCACAGTCAGAAACAGGCATGTATTGTTTACATATTCATGTAAAGTCATCGAAATACATGGAGTGATTCATCCATGTTGTTCCACAAATAAAAGCAACAGACATGAAATTAGTCCTAAGAGCACTAAGTCACACTCTCCCTGTATCACTCATACCAAAGGCCCAAAGGACCACGCTACTGTGCCCTTAGGATCACTCACTGGATGTAAAAAACAGGTCCACGCATTGTTTTCAGCCTTTTAGAATGGTACATCAGAAATGCTGACAATCAATATGCTTCAAGTAGCCACCTGAGAAACCAAACAAGTGACATTGTACCCTGCAGAGCATTGATGGTACACTTCCTACTGAGTAAGTGTTATCTATGTCCATATAAAAGGCATCAATTGGTGTCCCAGCTGTAAAAAAGATTTCAGATTCATTTTCATCCTATCATTAAAAGGATAGCAAATATGCTAAGACATCTTCAAGTTCATCAAGATTAAACTTAAATTGCTCCAAGGAGGAGAGAATCCAATTCCTTCAGACTCCCTAGGGAAGGGTTGTTCAATGCCCTCTGCTACCATTCTCACTGTTGGGAACCATCTGAATTCTTATATGTGGCTTTAACCAAAATCAATTCTGTTGCTATTTCCTGTCCTTGATTCCATAATAGGTAAGGACAGTTTATATCCTCTTTGTTGATGAATGCTTTGAGGTCAATTTAGTTATGCGTATGTAAACTATATATGTGACACTGAAGCCTACATTCATTTCTTCAACAATCAATTTACGAGCACCTCCTATGTTACCATTGGCTGTGCAAGATATTGGGAAAACAGAAACAAAAGTAGCTCATAATCGAAATTGTAAACCTAAACACCGCCTTTAACCTTTGTAACTCTTTATTGTTTATAAACTGCTTTAATAATCTTAATGACATTTGAACTTCATAAAAATCTTCTAATAGTTCCCACGATTACTCTATCACCAGTACGATCCAAGACATAACAAAGAAGTGAGAGTCCTTGGATGCTATCCCATATCTTTTAGTTCTTTGTCCAAGGCTCTTTCTTTGATGCCTGCTTTATGAAGAATTTTTATCAGTGAGACCCTTTCTTCAAATAAAACTGAAGCAATAGCACAGCGTATTTGAGGTACAAGTCAGAGGGGCCCATTGCTACATTTAGTCAAACCAGGTATCATCAATCTTGCCATGCAACATATTCTGTACATTCACTCTTAAAAAGACATATGTACGCAAAGTTTAGAAACTATTATGAGTTTTCGGAACACTTTGCAGAAAAATAAAGGAAAGGGTGGAAATCTCTTACATAACTTACTAAAAATTACATGATGCCATTTCCCAAGGTTTTTGGTGGCCACTTAGACAATTTACAATCCTTTCGCTCACCTGTCTGCTATCCCTTCTTACTTTCCTTTAGCTTCCTCCCCTTTGATGCCACAGGCTGCACATGGCCAGCTCTCAAACTCACACCCACCCTCCCAGGTGATCCTGGCACTCCAAGCCTCTCTCCCGGCAGGGGAAATCCAGGGTCCATGTTGATCCAGGTGCTCTAGGCAGGGTTTATTTGGCTCTGAGTAACAAAGAAAGAGCCTCAAACTTCCTTAAGTGAAAAATCAGTGCTCTGTCTGAATCAGGAAGTGGAAAACCAGGTCACAAGGTTTCTTTGCAGTGTTTTCGAGCCCCAACTCAGTGGCTACCCCTTTACAATCTGTCTCCCTCTGCAGAAAAGTTTCCTCTGCCTCTTTCAGCAGGATTAGAATTCCCCAGTGGTTAGCCAGACAGCAACTTGAATTTTAAGCACTCACCAGAGACTGATAACAGTCCCCACATCCTGTGAGAGGAAATTTGATTGACCCAGCATATGCCAGCCTTGTCAGATAACCTGTAAACCGTGTGGCCAAAGTCATGTAACCAATTCCCTACCCAGCAGAGGTGGCAGAGATACATTATCAGGAAGAGGCCTTGGATACAACTGGTAAATTGGCTAAAGGTACACGTAAGCCATCATTTAAAGCCTGTGTTTCTGAATTGGAGAGGTCGGCATTGGCCTATTCAGTCCATCAGTTAGCAGTTCCGTCAACAAATGTTAAGTTTCTGCTTTGGAGAAAGCTCCATGGAGCAGGAACAAAGACCCCAACATGTAATCCCTGCAAAGGAACCTGTCTGGTAGAGTGTAAAGCGTGTGCACTGTTAATATGGAACACAGTGTTTCTCTCGTGAGAATCTACTGGTGGATTCATAGGATCCCATAAACTTTTATATGATGATTTTTTAATATTGTATTTGTATTCTGTTGAGATTCTAAAAATATAATCATATTCTGGATTATCTAGATAAATACTTAGTAAGCATAGTTGCCACCGACTCCTTTCTTAAGTCTGATTAGTTTATGCATAAGGTGTGAAGTGATCGCCTACTGTAAAGCAACCACTTTTACTTTGAACTATTTGATGAAGTGTTTCTGACAGTGAATTCCACAGATACATTTGGGGGACTCTGAGGTTTCTCAAGTGTAAGAGGCACTGATATAAGGAGAAAGTGCATCAGGTATAATCATTTACTGAACCCCTCCTACGAACTATATATTTTCTAAATTTTATAAAATTTCACTTAACCTTAAAATAATCAATCACCTGAAGTTGGCATTATCATCCTCATTGTGTAGGTAATGAAACTAAAACCTAGAAAAGCAAAGCAATTTATCCAAAGGTCACAAAGATGGTAAAGTTAAAGCCATAATGATAATCCAAGTATATCTCATACTATGATGCCATGTATATCCTTTCTTCTACATCATGTTGACTAAGAAGAGGGAGCATTAAAGTGCTAAACTCCATACTTTCATTTATAGAATCTAGATACAATAGTTAGGAGGTCATTCTGGCCAAATCAGAAAAGCCAAAAAGAATGAAGTATATATAGGGAACAAAGATTATTTGAATCTGATCAATGTAGTGGGCATGAAAGTAGGGTTGCCAGATTTAGCAAATGAAAATATAGAACACCTAGTTAAAATTGAATTTCAGATAAACAAGGATTCATTTTTATGAGTATTGCCTGTGCAGTATTAAGGATACCTTCATACTAAAAAATTACTCATGTATCTGAAATTCACAGTAACTGGGTATCCTGTGTATTATCTACAACCTTCCTGGAAGGGAGGGGGGATCAGATGTAAGCAGGTGGGGTAGGGAGTCATGGAGATAAATGGAGTTGAAAGCTGTCAATGGACTAAGATTAAACTTGATTCTTGAGGCAAAGAGGAATCATTTGGGGTTTCTGAGAAAAATAGTGACATGATCAGATGTGTGTTTCGGGAAGATTAATCTGGCTGAAAAAGGTAAAAACAAGTTACAGACATGAAGTGTTGGAGGCAGCAATTCAGAGGAGAGGTGTGAGGGCCTGAATAATGCTGGTGGCACAAGGATAGAGGTGCTAGGGCTGCTTTGAGTGACATAACAGAAGTGGCATTGTCAAATTAGGTCATTGCAGATTGGTTAGTGGAATTTGCCCATGCTGATTTGTAGAATTAGCAAACATCTTTGAAAAAAAAAATAATTACCATTGTCACTACTTCCAATTTCAAACAAATACTTAAAGTGCCTCTTGAATTGTTTCCCCCACATTTGGATGGCATTTTCCCCAAAAGTTATGCGAACATCTCAGACTCAATCCTGAGTCCCTGCACCAGGTACACAAAGTAGTTTTTCATCATGACAATGAACCCGACACAGACACTCAAGAGGCAAATGATGGATGAAGGACAGCGTTGAGCTGCCAGTGGGGATGAAGCACAGAAGACTGAAGACTGCAGAACACCAGAGAGAAACCTTACCTTTGGTTGTTTTTTAATCAAGCATGGAGTTTATCTTTTGCCCCAGAACTGCATTGCTTTCCACATGGGCACAGTGGTTTATGGTCACAGCGAAGGTCCCTCCATCCATCAGGCACCAGCTCCAGTGGTCACATGGCTGTCATCTAGGTATCACACACACTGAAAAAGAGAAAGGAATGTGCTGGCCATTTTAGAATGTTTTAAGAATCTCTCTTTATTTATTTATTTTTTAAAAATGAATTCAGCTAACATTTATTGCATGTCTACTATGCTCTAAAAGTGGGAGCAGTCAACTAAAGCCCCTAGGCTAAATCTGGCTTGTTGCCTGTTTTTATAAATAAAGTTTTACCAGGACACAGCCACACCTATTTGTTTAGCTGTTTTCAAGCCTCTATGGCAAGAGGGATCTCATGTCCTAAAGAGTTGGCAAACTTTTCCAGAGAGAGATTGAGATAGTGAGTGAGATTTGAGGCTTTGCAGGTCCATTTGGTCTTGGTCACAACTACTCTATTCTGCATTATACAAAGCAAAAGCAGCCTTTGACAATATGGAAATGAATGGCCATGGCTACGTTCCAATACAATGTAATTTATAAAAGCAGGGGGTCAACCTGCCACTGTAGTTTGTCACTTTTGGGTCTAGACCTTACAATGTCTCCGGGTTTTCTCTCTAGAAAAAGCAATAATTATTTCCCCAAAACTAACCAATATTGGCTCAGTGTCATGATTTCTCTCCACCAGTGTAGACATAGAGGTTGACAAAACATATTTTATGTGTTTCTGGTTTTTTCATTGGATGGCATTTACCTTGGATAACACAATTTCAACAGGTAACAATGAAATCTCAGGTTCTTTCATTCTGTTTTGTTCTCACCAAATATTCATTTTATTTGTACGTGGCCAGGACAAAATTTTTATACACTTCTCAAATTCATTTGACTAGAGACGTTTTATGGTGTTTTGTTTTTACTTCAAGATACACTTGGTGAAATGGAATCTTTAACAAATTTTGGGTGTAGGTCCACTGCATGATGACCAATTTTTGTTCGTTGAAAAGGAAAATGCACCAGCATTTAGAAGAAACATCCTGAAATTACCCATTGCTACATCTGGGTGATGTACCTATGACACGTAAAACAATAATTTATCAGTCGGAATCCAATCATACACAGAAACCACACCAATAATTTTTTCAGGAAATTTTTAATATCAGGAATTATTAACTAGCACAAAGGCAATGAACATTTTACTAATAAATGGTAAAAAACGAACACTGAAGAATACAAGGATAGCAGCCGCTACCAAGAGGGCTGAAAAAGAGTACCCAAGGAAGAAACCAGCACCCCAGAGGACTAAGCCAGGGCTGAAATGCAGACTTCATTGCATTTCAAGGGTATAGTGATGGCCCACCAAGTGGCCAGTTGGCTGAGTTCCTTTAGACTCAAGCTGGCAAGCAAAAATCCAACCACTCCTGTAAGGTTTGCATGAAAGCCACTCACTGGGGTACAAATAGGTCTTGCTAAGAACTCCCTAGGATACCTCACACTGGGATCTCGGAGAAATCACTTTGGGAAGGCACCAGTGAACAAACTAGAAGAGATGTCCCTCCCACATCCTCTATAGACAAGGCCTAGCATTTGTAATGGCCAGAATAATGACTGTGTTCTGCCAATCTGGCCTGTGAAAGCACCATCTAGTTAATACAGTAACTACTAGAATCCATTACATATCTTATATCATCACCAATGTGCCAGGGAACTACCCTAAGTCCTGAATGTATACTCACCTCTGGATTTAGAGTAGATATCTCTATGGAGTGCTTGTTTGTGTCTCTCCAAAATTATCACTCCCGTAAATATAAAATCATGCCATAAAGTATTTCACCTTAAAATACAGAAGAGTGCCTACCTTTGATCAAGAAATCATCCCATTTGGCTGCTCCTTTTTACATCAAAAATAAAAGCTTGTCTCCGTCTGCTCTTCATCCATCATTCTCAACTTGGTCCACTCCAATTAGGCTTTTGTTTTATTGTTTTGCCAAAATAGTTCTCATAAAGGATACTTCCACTTTGACAGCCTCCATGGTCTGTTTTTAGTTTTTATTTTGTTGCAATTCTTGGGAGCATTCGGCTTTGATAGTTACATCTATTCGGAAACACTTCTTCACTGTCTTCTGAGGTCCCACTCTCTTCCTTTTCCTTTTCCTGTCCCTTCAACATTGTCTCATCCAAAGACTCTCTGTATGAAAGGTTTTTTCTTGTTCATCTGTATTCCCTAAAACAGAGCCTGGCACATGGGACCCAGAATAGATCTAACAGCTTCAGACAGAAAATTCAGTGAAGGCAATGAAAGCAGTAACTTTAAACAAGACCTGAAAAATTGGGTAGGATTTTATTTTGAAAGGCTATGGAAATGAAATCAGAGGGAAAGACACTGGCAAAGATGCAAATCATAAAAGTGGCCCTCTTGGAAAAAAATACTCTCTTCACTGACAGTGATGGAATGATGTGCCACTAGTACCCTCTACATCCTAATCCTGTGTGCCCCTGACAGGGAATCCAGATTTCTGGTCCAGGGATTAATTCTATTTGGTGTGTCCATACATGGCATAAGGGGCTAGGATTTGCTGTATTCATTAATATTCTGCTTATGATATGTGTCCTAGAGGAGAAAAGGATTCAAGAAGAAAAGCAACATAAATATGTTCATGTGGGAAGAGTTGTTTACCAGTTCTGGTTTTTTGTTCTATTGGAAATAATAATAACTAGTAGTAGTAGCTTTGATGTCTTAATGTTTGAATCATATGAATCCCTCTCTAACACCTCCACATCCAATTGGTTGCCGAGACCCACATGGATTTCATCTATTTTGATGGCTCCTGCACTTCCAATCCCTTCTGACATATAAGGACTCCCTGGCTCTTTACGTAAAGGCCCCCATAAAACTAACTTACTTTTCTAGGGTGACCTCTGTACTTGATGGAGTAAGTAACTTTAGCTGAGTACTTCCTTTCTTCTGAAACGTTTCTGCCCCTATCTCATTTCTTGGGAACCAATCTCCAAAACTGTCTTTCCCATGAAGACTTTATTATGTATTAATTAAATATACTCATTCCAATCACATTTCATCACTTCCCATTTCCCTAACATAAATTACCATGCTTCACAAGTACTATATTCCTTTATCTGCTATCTTTGGAAAACATCAGCTGA
Organism: Noctilio leporinus; assembly: GCA_004026585.1. Lineage (NCBI taxonomy): Eukaryota > Metazoa > Chordata > Mammalia > Chiroptera > Noctilionidae > Noctilio > Noctilio leporinus. The sequence goes on along the minus strand of PVIW01005248.1, from coordinate 34,481 downwards.
TAAGCAAGTTATAAATGAGAACTATATTTAGGGAGTTAGTGAAGTATATGAGGAATGAAGTATTCAATCTGATGGCTGGCTCTCAGGCCAAGCTGCTGTGCTTGCGAGAGGGTCTCTTCAGGCTTTTGTTCCTGATGCCGTGAAATACAGATAATATTAGTAGCCCTGAACACAACCAAGTAACAGAATGTTAGCTCATAGGAGGTGCCAAATAAATATGTTCTTTTCTTTACATCGTTAGAGCCTCTTGGCCCCTAACATAAAGAATCTTCAAAATGAATTTTCAATTTATTTTCATGGGAATGTAGGTCATCATAAAGGTTGTCATACTGAAGCTCAGTATCAACTAAACAATCCTATTTGAATCTCTAATATAGCACAATCTTTAAAGAAATCTTTAAAAATCTCTAAATTTCCCCATCCAGTTCTCCAATATGAGAAACAGAATACAAATCAATCTATTGCTTCCAACTGTGCATGTGTGTGAGTGTGTGTGTGTGTGTGTGTGTGTGTGTGTGTGTGTAAGCAGAGAGAGGAAGAGAAATTGAGAGAGAAAGAGAGAGAGAAATGAGAAAAAATGAGAGAGAAAAGGTACATGGGAGAAAAGATTGCTTCTTAATCCTTCAATTCCAAAACCAGACCATTAGTTAGAGTTTGTATTTACTTTACTTAGTTCACTTGAACTTTTTCTTAGTCTTTTCAGCTCAGTACAAGTTTTAGATAAAAACATATTTGTTCTATCATTTGCTCTATACTAACCTTTCTAGCTTTCTTTTAGCTTCACTTTTTCCCCTTATTTCCTATTATTTCCAAACCCAATGCAAGTGGTAAAATAAAAATTTTATTTGTGCTTTCATTTAAAAATCACAAATCACTTAAGCCAGACAAGTTGACTTAATTGAACAAAAAGTGAAATCCTAAAAATTGGGCATAAATTGAATTTGTTTAATTGAATGAGTGAATAAATATTTTAAAATTAGATATTCTTTCACATAATCCTTGCTGAATAAACACGTATTTACAAATAATTATTTGGGCAAAGTGAATAATTTCACATTGACATATCTCTTTTTCAAATTGAGGTTTTCCTACCTCAGATTTGTTTCATGTGGGATAAATCCATAATCCCATTCCTAGCTACTTGATATTTATTTCCATGACAAAATACATATTGGCTTCTAAGAAAGTAAAAGCCATGTTCAATGAAATAAATAAGGAGTATAAGCCATGGGCTGCATTAATAAATTTAGCCCACAGCTTAGAAAGGGAAGCCAAATCAAGTGCCCCATTTCATACCCAGTTGGGAAAGCCTTCTCTGAACACAGGAAAGAAATATAACTCTATTAAAACCCCGGACACAGGCTGCTAACCAGTTAGATATAACTTAATACAACTTTTTACAATTGAATGTAGAGCAGCTTTTCACTATCATTTCTTCAATAAGAAGAAAATTCTATAAATGAGGGGTGACCCATTGCATTGTGATATACAAACGTCTTGCTCAAACTGCTGCGTTAACAATTCACTGTGATGATGAAAAACTCATGACATTTCCCTGGGCATAAATGTAGACCTATAAAAAAGGAGATTCCATCTTCAGGATCACAGAATGTTTGAGCAAGCAGGGAAGACTTACAGTACCTTTTTGCTTTCATATTTCAGGTTGTCAAAACCCACAATGTTCATGACATACCCATGATCATCCATTGATAGTGTCTATCCCATGGGAACTGTAGGACCCTGTTTCTTCCTTGAGCCTACAGCGGAAAACATAAAAGGAAAATTCCAGTGCAATAAGTACAATCAAAGTTCAAAGTTTACAGCATGTCTTCTTCCCTACTTGTTGAAGCCCTGAGCTACTCTAAAAATTCTAGCCCTTCCTTCTTCTGCTGAAAGACCCAGATGCGTCTGGTTGATTAGGGCAGGTACACTTGCCTGCCTGCTTTCTTCTCTTCCAAAGGGTTCCTATTCTATTCTCTTGTTCCTCTCCATTTGTGGCTTTTTCAAACATCACTTTGTTGTTGTAGTATTGCCTTTTGGGTGGAATGGGGGCTCAACCTGATAGCTTAATCATGTCCTGGGATAATCTGAGAAACCAGAAAACCCTGGCAGGTTAGCATGCTCTAAAGAACATCAACACTGCGAGGGAGCTCAGTCTGACAAAAGGGTCAAAGGAACTGGGATCCAATACTAGTTTTGCCATTATTCACTAAGTCATATGAGGTAAATTAAAATACATTTTGTAGGTTCTTGAGAAAACCAGGTGAAACAATATCTGTTAATGACCTAGAGCTTTGTGACTTGAGTTGTGACACACAAACATTAATTCAATTTTTTATCTCCTTGAAAGCAGATCTAGAACTATGTTACTCAAAGTATAACATCGCATCTGCACTACCCAGGAGCTTATTCAAAATTCAGAACTTCGAGACCTGAAGCTACATTGTCTCAAATCCTCAAGGCAGTTGTATACATATTTTTATGCATGTGAAGTCTGAGAAACCCTGCTTTAGAAGCCATTTTTATTAGCTGACAGCTGTTGGGAGTGCTACTGAATGGAGGTGATGGCAGTGGGGGGGTATATAAATGCAACTCCAGAATATTCTGGGACAGATTCAAAAGTTTTGGGCAGAAATTTGTGGAAAGTGCCTTTATCACTTACAAGCATAACCTTCTAGTTTTTACCCTCTCCCATCAATAAATGCACTTAGAGATACTAGATCATACTGTGCATGCAGTCCAGGCCTCCTGTGCCTACTGACCCTGTTTGGCAAACACATCATCTCTGTGTTACGAAATGTATCCCAAAATCTGCTCCTTCCATTTCTGGGGTCATAGAATGTGGCATTCTCATAGGCTCAGGCATTTTGAGGGCTGTCAGAAAAATGCAGTACGGTTCAGTCAAGAAACAGTGTTGGAGGAAACAGCCACACAATGTACATAAAAGAAAATCTCACAACTCAGTTTCTACGAAACTCCTCCAATTTTAGTGCTCAGGGTGCTGCTTCCATTTAGAAAATTAATTAGGACAGTGACTGACAGGTAACTTAATAGGTTCTTAGGTCACATGGGGACAATGAGGGCAGTGGGGGGCAAATGTCGGAGCCTCACTGATGCTCCTGGGTGTTTCATACTTCCGTTTAATGCCCTAGATTTTCTTCATTTAAAAACATTTTTAAATGGTAAGCTCTGGACAAACGAATATTGCAAAGCAAAATAACTGCCATTCTACTCATCAAAATACTTGGAGCATTACATTTCAAGGATGGAATCAGTGAATTCATTTAGCCACCAGAAAGAATTATGAAATGACGGAGTGATGACACTAACTATTCTCCAGCTGTCCCTTGATCTAATCCCAAACAGGACCCTCTCTTAATCACAGGTTTCGGTGGCAAGAAAAAAAATCAGGAAAGTGATTAGTATCAGCTTTTCAACTGGATACAGATGTATAACTGCAAAGCTACTTTGGATTAACTCCCACCTTTAAATTGCTGTACCCAGGAACTCAATAAACGTAAAAACAGAGAACTCAATGAACCAACAGTTGCTGATAGTATTCCACAAGTACATCTAGAAAAGCCTTTACCCTTAGGACCTTGTTTGGCTAACCACTCATCTAGAGCCTTCCAGATCTCGTCAGCAATTGCAAATGTTACCTCTTTGGACGAAAGTAAAACTCCATTGTAGTGTTGACAAGTATGTCCACAGAGACGTTTCACTGCCAAGAGAAGAGGTTGGATTGGATGTGAAGAAATTTCATTATGCACACATTTCCATTAAAAAAAAAAAAAAAAAAATTAGCCCTGGCTGGTTGCACAAAGGATGAGGCACCAGCCTGCAAACCCAAAGGTTGCTGGTTTGATTCCCCAGCCAGGGCACATAACCAGATTGCAAGCCAGGTCTCCAGCCAGGTCCGTAGCTGGAGGCAGGTGAAAAGCAACCATACATTGATGTTTCTCTCCCTCTCTGCCTCTCTCCTTTCCGCTCTCTCTAAAAATAACAAATTTAAAAATCTTTTTTTTTTCTTTTAATTTTATTGTTGTTGTATTACATCCATCCCTTTTTTGCTCCCCTCTGTCCCCCTCCCCACCCACCCTTTCCCCCCAAAGTCAATCCCACCTGTTGTCCATGTCCATGGTTCCTTTATACTAGGTTCTTGTCTAAGCTGCTCCCCTTCCTTGCCTCTGCCTCCCCCCTCCCCACAACCCCTTTCCCCCTGACCACTGAAGGCCTATTCCTTTAAAAAGAAAAAAAGTAGGTGATCAGAACCAGCTCTTCCAAACACAGTCCTGACCATCAACCTAGAACTTATTTAGTTACTGTTGTAATGAGATTGCTTTTTTTTTTTAAGTACAATTTTTCGCAAAAGTTTTAGTGGCTAGCATTCGGCCAAAAATATTTGTCAACAGATTTTCACCTCTCAGATGTGTTTGAAAGATTTGAAAACTCTTTTTGTTCCCACATGTAATTCTCCAGAGAATATCTAAGGGCATAATTATCAGGTAGTTTATACTCCAACATTCATTCTATATTAAGCTTGAAATTCTCAGGGCTCCCTTGGGTACTAGAATATGCAAATGTGCAGACACAACACCATATTATAGATCTCATACCTGAAAGAGAACATCATTTTAAATGAAAGGAAATGGACTATTTTTCATAGGAAAAGTTTAAAGAAAACCAAAAGCATTGAATTTTATTGAGTTTGATGCTAACACTAATACAGTGGCATTTATTAAATTGAAATTGCAATCCTGGTCTGTCTCTTCATTAACTTAACCACCTCAACTGCTACAGCATAGAACACCCAGCTCTTTTTGATGAGACAACATACATATTTATTTGCTCTGATGGAGAAATCAAAGTTTATTCAAGAAAGAAGAGTGTGGTTTGCTGTAATGCTTTCATCCAAATGTGCTACCTTATAGCTGAATGATCTTGATCCTTCCCAGAATATCAATTCCTTCATTTTGAAAATGCAGAAAAAGCCTAACTCCCTTAAAGGACTTCTTTTTTTTTTTTTTTTTTTTTTTTAAGATTTTATTTTATTATTTTTAGGCTTAGGGAATGGAGAGAGGCAGAGAGGGAGAAAGACATCAATGTATGGTTGCCTTTCACCTGCCTCCAGCTATAGACCTGGCTGGAGACCTGGCCTGCAACCTGGTTATGCGCCCTGGCTGGGGAACCTTACAGGACTTCTGTGCTCGCAAACCAAGCACTTGCACTGCCTGTGTACCTAATAGACACTCGGTAAATGTTCGTTGTCTTCCCTTGCTCTCCCTCCACAACTCAGGCCATGAGTAGAAAGCATCAAATGGCCCAGAGGCTTCCTGAGCTTCACTCAATCATTCACCTTACCTACAGCCATCAGAATCAACTGTACTGACGGAAACAGTTACATGCCAGATACATGAATATATATCTTATATTGAGTTGGCTCAGAAGCTCAAGAGTCTGTGGCTGCTTGTGTAGAAATAATCTTCAAACTAAAGATAAGAAGATATGAAGAAGGTCTTTAGGAAGAACTTCTAAAGCCAAAAATTAGATCTGTTCTCCAGGCTTGTTTTCATCACCAAGTAACTCACTGATGTTTTCTGTCACATTCTCTTTGGAGATGCAGTTTCCTCACGAGAAGGATATGGGTGAGAAGTTGTTTCAGCTAACTCTTCAAATGTTATAAGGATCCAAGAAAGTAAGGGAAGCTGCACATCTATACAACTACACAGCAGTGGTATCAGTGGAACAACAAAAATCTTCCTGCTCCTCTAATTCTGCTGTTATCAGCGAACACATAAAGAAAAGAGATTTTTTTAAAGGGATCATTGGTGACTGCGAGGTTTTCCTCTTGCTGAGAATCAAGATGCCATGTGGAGGGTGGGGTAGATAAATTCTTTCTGGGTGAAACCAATGGGGCCATCAAAGGGCAGGAGTTAGATGTCTGCACAACAGACACATGAGAGAATTAAGGAAAATAAATGAAAGTCAGTGCACAAGTACATGTAAAATGACACAGTGGGTCATGACATAAAACCATATACATATTTAGCATGTTTGTGAATATGTAAAAGCTATTTAAAACATAAGAAAATTCAAGGAGGCTGAACTTCTTTTCCCTGATTGGAAGCAGAAATGTGTTACCTCATGTAGACCAATAGGCATAAAGTTCTTTTCATATAAACTTTTGTTAAGTGGTCATCCATAATGAGAACAGGGACCATTGTGGCCTGGGCAAGGTGTGAGAGCAGCTGAGTGAAGGTGTGGATAGCACAAGCAATTCTGCTGTGGTCCTCCCCAGCTTACCTCCAGCAGCCTACCTCTGAACCTTCATCAGCTATTGAAATGGCCTCACAGAGACCTTCTTCCTCCCTGGATTGACCTTTCACATGAACTTATGAAGCTTTCAAATAAGCACTAATGGAGTTCTGCTACTTACTGACAAAAATCCATCAACCTTGTGCCCCAGATTCCTAACAGATCTCCATTGCACACAGCTGAAGCCATGGCTATTACTCAGACATGGTTTATGTGTCTAAGGTGTGATTTTTTGAGGTATCTGTAATTAAGAGAGACTCTTCATGCTTCTTCTATTTAAATATCTGCATAACTTCCCAGATATAACAGGGGTAGATTAATAGTAATAAGTCAAGAATAATAAATAATATAATGATTGCTAAATAAACAATAATATAAGAATTAACTCTGTGTTTCACGTACCCACAACTATAAACTTACTTCTGCCCACCCTTGAATAAGAACTTCTCTTCCTGTCACACAAAATTCCCACCTTAAGTATCACCTTTCTAAGCACTTAAAGCAGTAAAGCCATGGTCCATCCAGAACAACCTTTCCTGAACTTCAGTCACCCTCTGTGAAACAACAGACTATGATACCTTAACATGCTGAGAGAGAGGCTTCCAGAAGCCCAGGGGTGACTACAGACAGACCCAGAGTCACCTTCTAATACTAACAGTTGGTTTTCAAAAGACAGATGAAACCTTTATTACCTATGAAAGAAGGCTGTGGTAGACTACCAAATTATGTCAGAATATGGGGTAGGGAGGCAGGAGAATATAGAATTAGCATTCACAAGGCCTTCTTTGCTCTCTCTCTCTCTTTATTTCTCAAGTTATTTATACATCATTGGGCAAGTCACTTTCTTTATTTAGCCTCTCTTATCCCAAGTATCAAAGTAAAAGGTTAAACTATGGCCCCTCATGTTCCATCCTGCTCTAGATCTCTGTGATTGATATTCATGCCATCTCTGTTCCGTAGTGATGAGAATAACCTACAGGCCATGCAGGGAGAACTTAGCTCCATCTTAGATGGAACAATCCTCCAAATGTCATCTCCTTCTTCACTTGCTGTATAATACAGTAATTATTTATTTATATGGTTATATTTGACAAGTTAATCCACACCAGTGCATCTACTAACCAGGCTAAAAGTTAGAACCTTAACAATAACATAAGATTTTTTTTTTTCTTTTCCCAAGAAAGCAGAAGGCAGATCTTTGGATCCAGGGTCACCAAGGACTTCACAAGGACTTTGGGTTTCCTCATTTTTGCTAAAGTGCATGTATTCTTAATAACCTTTTTGAACAAATGCCAGCCTAACACAGCAATTGGGAGTTGGACCCAGTTGCTAATAATTTGCTCTGTGATCCAGAGTACATCACTTTATCTGCTCAGTCTTAGTTTTATCTGGTTTACATGGTATGGATTAGAATTGATTCTACGCAACCTAAATATTCTATGATTCACTTAAACAATTGATGGACTTGCAGTGGAGAGAAATTGTTCCTATGTCTTCATTCTACCCTTTCTTTATCATTAGTTCTTCTACATCTATCTTGCAATGATACTTGAATTGCTAAACTGTAAATACTTTCCCTCAAGAGAAATTCTTACAGCACCTAGAACAGTACCTGACATATGTTAGGCCTTCAGTACGTGCTGGTTGAATGTACGACTGCAAGGAAATATAGGTTAACAAAGGCAAGTTTCAACTATGACATTAACTCCAACCAAATTCTACAAAACCTAAGACAAGAAACTTCTGAATTGGAAGTTACAAGGATTAAACAGCACTCTGAAATATACAGTTGCATGGATGCCTATTGTTTTAGTATAATCTGCAGCTAGAACATAATTCCAACTAAATAAATAAAATTTCATCTAAATTAGTTTCTTCCTTTAAATCCAAGCTCCGTGGTGGAAATTTCATATATGTTCAGTAAGTAGGTGAATTTTTGGTCAGTAACTCATTATTGGTTCATTAATAAAAGCAGGTAACAGCTCTAATTTAATTCTATTTGTGTCTGGAAATCTGTGCTATGGTCTACTTTGAAGAACTATTGCAAAGGAGAGGGAAAGAAACAGCCATGAGTCAATGACAGTAAGTCAAATCCTGGTTCCCCATCTAGAGTTACTTAACCTATACCTATTCTCAGCTTCCAAGTGTTAAATAATACCAATTACATTTTCTCCTGCATACCTACTTTGTGAGTATTAATGAGTTACTGTTGATTATTAATGTGGAGGAATATAAGGTCTGCTTGGAAAAAAATCCAGCCATTGTTAATAATGAGAACAGTTTATGTGACATTTATGTAACCTGGAAGCCAAGGTGAGTAGACTGGACTATGCATGTGTGAATAATGACAACTTCACTGTGCTAGTCAATTAGGGTGGTAGACGCCATTGAGTGAATGCATGTACATTCAAACTGACTGACTTAACTGACTGAGCAAATAGAACAACGAATCTTCATGAGATTTTGCTTGAAGGTTCCTCTTTGGAAACTATTTGAATAATTGAGAAGTCCACAGCTATGGACAACTGGTAATTGACAACTTCATCATGACAACACATTTGCTCGTGCATCACATCTCATGCAGAGATTTTGGATGAAACAACAAACCATGCTGCTGACCAAGCCCCCTACAGCCCAGGTTTGGTGCCCTATAACTTCTGGTTTTTCCCAAAACTAAAATCACCTTTGAAAAGGGAAGAGACTTCAGACTATCAATGAGATTCAGGAAAATAGGACACAACTGCTGATTGTGATTCTGTTTTGCACAGTGTTTTGAATAGTGGGAGGGGCACTGGGAGAACTATGTGAGGTTCCAAGGTGCCTACTTTGAAGAGGACTGAAGTATCATTGTCCTGTGTACAATGTTACTTGTATCTTGTATCTTCTTCAATAAATGTCTCTATTTTTCATTGTGAATGACTGCATACTTTCTAGACAACCCAAGTATTAAAGGGTATGCATTTTCTTGAAATAGAAACAATAAGGGGAAAAAAAAAGAAAACAGAACAGCCAAAAGGAAAGATGGTCATTTTGGCATGTTTGAATGTTCTATTGACATCATCTTTGCTTCTTCTGAGATCCCAGAAGTTAGAACAATAAATGTAAAAAAAAAAAAAAAAAAAGGGAGGGGGAGTATTGAGGAGCACCCAGAAGGAATGTTAGCAAAGAGAGAAGAGAACCAACACACCACCTGTGGAATCCCCAATATCAGTATTCTTGGTGACAATAACGTTCTGACTACTATCCACCATTTGCATACACATGCACATGCATAGCTCCATTTATGAACTTTAATAGTTAATTCACTCAGCAAACACGTAGGAACACATTAACTGTGATTTAAATATCATACCTGAAAAAATCACAGATATCTGTGAGAAATGAACAGTGTATTTCTAGAGAAAGTATGTAGACAAGAAGGTAAAATTATTCCTACAGATTTGTAGCCAACAGACAACCTGAGCTGCACTCAAAGTGCAGTGGGAATGGGGAGAGAACACTTAATTTCAGAAATTTGACAGGTACAATGAGAGTTATGCAACACTTGTGCATTAAGTACGCAAACCTCAAGCCTTTTGTTGATGGAAATTTTTCAGATAAACAATGGCAACGAGAGCAAAAATGAAGATGAATTGACATCTTCCAACGAAGCTGGAGAACTTACTTCCCTTTTGAAAAGATTAGGTACATCCAGTGGTGTCTCTAGGATACTATAGATATATCAAAAAGATGCAGTTATATTTAGCAATTTGCAAGGGTCAAAACAAAAGCTCTTATTCTAACTCGCATCTGTACAGCAAGAGCCTAGCAGAGCAGCAAACAAGGAGAACTATTTACCAGAATCAGATGCAGGGCACAGGGCAATGCCGCAGGTGCCAGGTAACAGCAGGTGTCCAAAGGACAGTCCGGAAATGGAATTCTTCGTGGGACAATCAAAGGGGTGGAACCATCAGCCAAGCATGACTGCACATAACAAATCCATCAAGACCTATGATATCCCTGGCAAGACAAAGAGCAAGGAGCCCAGAGACTTACATGCCATTTGAGTATATTTACTACTCCCCAGCCTCCAGCAGAGTTGAGAAGTAACACCATTCAAATTCCCATCTATTCCAGCAACACAATCAAAATACTCTTTCCCTTAGCTAGTTGAATTTACTGCCTAATATTTATGTCTTTTTAACTGCATTTTATGTACAGCCATATAAATAAACATGTTTGTGTATGTTTTCACATTATTTCTGTTACCACACCAAGCAAAATCAGCTTGATAGATTTTTGTGAAATCTGGAGGATGTGATTTCAAATAGAGGCTACGTGGCATACCTGAAATTTGCTTTGGGGTCCTCTGAGGGTCAGGCAGGCAATCATTTGCTGGAGCAGCTAAAACAGAAGTGAAATAAGAGGCCAATAAGACTGCCAAAGGGAATAATGGGCCATAAGTATGAAGATGCATTAATATGCCAAAGACAGAGAAAAACAATCAGTAGTTTTAAATATGAGTCCCAAATTGATCATCCCAAGGGCAGGTGTGGTTTGCAGCCTAGCCACTTCTCACCTGGGTAACTCTACATAGAACAGTCCTATTTAAATACCAACAGCATCAGTGTTGCTATTTGGTTAATTCTGATTAACACATTTTTTTCAGCAGCTTGGGGCAGGCATTTTGGGGGAGACTCAATGTGGGTAAATCCCACCCCCAACTCTTCATCAGGGTAAGGAAACAGCCCTTCACCTGACCCTGGAGAGAATGTCTTCAACAGAACATCACAGCCCTTCTTCCCACAGCTACAAGGTCTTGGGCCCTGGTGTCTGATTCCCTCCTACAAATGTCCAGAGGCAAGCAGACTAGCCACTAATGACCAGTCAAAGAAATGGAGGCTGAGTTCAATCTGAACTCCCAGGGTTTTTTGGTTCAAACAATGCAGAAGCATTTCCCATAAACCAGATGTGTGCCAGACAGAAGAAAGAGAGCAGAATTCCACTAAGTCCTGTCCCCGGGGAGAAGAGATTTGAACAGAGAGAAATTGTGGGCCAAATGTGATTTTTGGCATCTGTGGAAGGACTAAGTTACCAGCTAAAATAAAGAATTATTTTCTGTTATCAAGGGAGCTACACTAAGAGGTCCCCTGTAATTTGAGAGTAGTAGGGAGGTCTACCTTCAAAGAATACTGAAATATCCCAGGAGATAAACACCTGCCAGGTCCTGAAGACAAAAGCCAGCTTTTGATGGTAGCAATAATGTAGCACTTCCTGAAGCAGTCATGGACCACTAAGATTCTCATCCAGGAGCAAGGAGATAATGAGACCAAGCCAGTATTTTGAAGGGTCAGGGGATTAAATATATAGTTGCTGAATGATTATACCCCAGTAGGCATGCTTGTTTGATATACCAGATATACTGTCACATATAAACATCAATGGAAGGACATACTCACAGAGGCAACACAAAGTATGATTAAATAAGGTGATTTAAAAGAAGAAAACAATTTAAGAAGCCATTGATGTCTGAGGAGTGCACTGCCCAGAGACTAATGAAAGCTCCCAACTATCTAGTAAATCCTGTTTCTATCTTTGATCTGATATTTGAGACTCTACTCTCAGAACCCTTGCACCTACTTCTCTTCTTCATAAATCTCATTTCTCATCACTCCCACATGCACGTCCTTTGGCACAGTCAGGAAAACTACTTGTTATCATTCTCACTTCTTGTGTCTAATTTTCTATTTTGCTATATCTCAAGAAACACTTTTCTCTGTTCAAAGAATTCCCAGGTCTAAGGAAGATACAGCTATTCATTTTTGTGCCTGAATGTTATATGTTTTATGGCTGTTGATTTTCTCACCCTGTCCAAATTCAAAACTGATTACATATTATTATAAGTATATGAGAATTTAAAAAATAATACCATTGGCAGGGGCCCTACACCACAAGAAATGAGCCAGATCTCTAGGACTTACAGCTGGGCAAAGATGTTTTCCAAAGTTCTCCAAGTAATTTTCATGTGAAGCCAGGATTGAATCTATACTGCCTGAAATAAAACACAGTTGAAAAAAAAAATGTCTTAATGTGAAAGAATGTATAGGTTTTCTAAGCTGGCCCCCTGAGAAATCTTGATAAAACACCAGCTGGTTGTGTAGGATTTTAGCTTTCTAAGACAGGTGAGCAGTAAATTAGACACAGCTATGGATAAAATGTTGGGCCTAAGAAAACCACAAATGGATTAAAAGAGGGAAAAAGTGATTGTACCAGATCAGTGATTCTCAACGCAAAATTCAGTGTCACTGGGAACCTCAGCCATATCTGTGCTGGGGTCCTGGCCCCCCCAGAGTGTGAGTTAATTGATTTGGTGGACTCAGGCAATGTGTAGTCTTTAGAGACCCCTGACCGACTCTAATGTACAGCCAGGACTGAGAATCACTGCCTAGATGATAAATAAAGTTAGTGTTGCCTGACACTGAGCTACCAAATGAAGTAAATTCTCTTTGAAGGACAGTTCCTTAAGGAATGGAGAATCAATGAGGATACTGTGTCTATAAATGTTAGTTTAGGGGATTTCATGTTCAAGTCTGGGCCCCATTATTTCAATAATGTATGCACAGGATGTCTAGGCTGTCCACAGAGGCATCCTGTTCAAAGTCAAGTATATGGAAAAGAAAGAAACAAGAAGACCTGAAGAAGTCATCTTTGCCTTTTTCTAGTGGAATGGATTCCTTAATAAAAGATAGGGCAATATAGAGTTCTCTACCCTTGCTGTGGTAGAGCCAAGTCTTATTCAGTGGTATGCACTCTTCTTCAATACCCTCTATGGCCTGAAAGTGCTATTCCTTCCATTTGCCATCAGGCTTAGTCACACGACTTACTTTGGCCAATGGCATGTCAGTAGGCAAGGCATAAGACACGGTAAGGGCTTGGCAAGTGCTTGAGAGAAAGGGCTTGATCTGCCATAAAAATGAAAAGATTACACCTTGATTTTCTTGCTGGTCCAAGAGGAGCTGCTCTAGCCATCCACAGACCTTCAGTGGGAGCCTCTCAGCTCCTGGGACCTGAAGCAGACCAGCCTGCTAAAGCCCCGCCTAAATCAGCTGAGCAGATGGACAAGCTAAATAAATGCTTACTTCGCTGTGATAAGTGTTTGATCCTTTACTACGTAGCTAAATGGTGGCCAAAGACAACCCATACACTCACTTCCCACTTCTTTCTTAACCTGGAATGTGCTCCCATCCTCAATGGTTTTCCAAATGAGCCTGAAGTCTACTCTTTTAGAAAGCTTTATAACATGTGTGAGGAGATGTTATTGTCTCATTTCTTTACTGTCCCTTCAAACAAATATTGTATTAGGTTTCCTTGTGAAAGATGCTCCCTGAAACACTTCCATTGACAAAAGAACTATAAATCTAATCCAAGGAAGTCTATCACTGCCCTTCAAGGCCTTACTTACTAATCATCACTGTTGATTGCAGGACTGTTTATAATAGTTCAAATTTAGAAGAAATCTATGTAACTAAAATTAGAACAGTTAGTAACATTTGTAATTTTTATAAAATCAAATTTTCATAAAGCCTCCCATTTTTAAAATATGCCCATGGAATTTAAATATGAATCAGTGTCTTTAAAACAAACCAAGACATAAAGTTAACTCTAAGGTATGGTTTGAATTGTATAAAATAAATAAATAAACATACACATAGTAAAATAAAGTACATCAAAATGTTCACAGTGGTTTTTCCTGAACAAGGATATGAAGAATGGTTACTTCCTTTTTAAAAACATTTCCCATACTTTCTAAATTTTCTTCAATGAGCAGGTTTTACTCTTAGAAGGGGAAAAAAGACTCTAAAAAGGATAAGAAAAGAAAGCATTTCCTAAGAGCCTTGGGATTCTGAAAACACATAAATCAAAGGCGGGAAATAACTGGCAAATATCCTCCCTTTTTTTTCTAATTAAAAGATTTTATTTATTATTTTTTAGAGAGAGGGGACAGGAGGGAGGAAGAAAGGGAGAGAAACATCAATGTGTGGTTGCCTTGCACCTGCCTCCAGCTGGGGACCTGGCTGGAGACCTGGCTTGCAACCTGGGTATGTGCCCTGGCTGAGAATATGAACCAGTGACACTTGGGTTCACAGGTTGGTGCTCAATCTACTGAGCCACACCAGCCAAGGCTCTTCCTTTTTTTTTTTTTTAACCTACTCAACTGGCAAAATGAGATGAGACTGGCCTCTTCCCAGTTGGTACAAGTCCTCTAACTCTAAGAAGCCCTCATTTTGGGGGATCCCTGTCCACCCACAGGGAAAGGATCGCAGCTGTATTCTCTCAAATCCCACACAGTTCACTATATAGAGTTCTTTCTTCCAAGTCAGAAGCAGTTCAATCCTAACAAATAGAGTTTTTTATTTATTTTTATCTTTTTCCCCCTTTCCAATTCCACTAAACTGCATGAAGCCAACATTTTATAGGTAGCCAATGTATAATTAAGCGAGAGTCTCAATAAATGTCTAATTTGGCATTAAGTTTTGTTTACTTACACTGTCACATTTGTGCTTTTGCGTGATTGATATCAACTATATGTTCCATAATTGGAACGATACTATATAGTCAATTTTATGTCTCATGTTGTTCATTTAGATGCTGTCTCATATACTCAAATTTCATAAGCATGTTTTTGAGCCAGTGGATTGTAGGTTTCTGAAATGGAAACATCTCCATCACATGAACCTTTTGTTATCCTCACCACCGAGCAATGCAAGCCACACCGCGGGGGTGGGGTTGACCTTAACAGTGCTCACTAACACCCAGCTTCACTCGGTAGGCAAAGGCCAAAAACACATCTTACTTTGCGGGGACCTTGAAGGTAGGTGGGGCCAAGTGACTAGTTCTGTCCAGTAAATTATGCTGGGACAGGACACCTCTAATTTTAGAGCCAAAGCAATGAAAAGTTCATGAACTACCCTCTAAAATCTCTCCCCTGGCTGCTGCAACCCAGAAGCCTTGTGCTGAATGATGCTGCTGATATGAGATGCTAGCAGTCGGGAGTCCTGAGTCACCGCATGGAGCAGAGCCGTGTGGAAGAACTAGGGAGCCTGCAGCGGGGTTCACTTCAGCAGGGAATAAATGTTTACGTGGCGAGCCACAGGGATACCAGGATTTATTTGTCCCCACAGCACAGTCTAACCTATCCTAACACTGCGGGCATTCTTTGAAGTTTATTTGAATTTAATTAAAAGCTCTTCATATTCCACTGTCAAAATACGTTTGCTGATATAACCAAAAGTGCCAGTGCTTTTGTTTTTCTACTACGTGCTTTAGCATTTGCCAACTATAACAAGAGGAGAAGATAGCTTATATATATATAAAATCTACTCAGTAACAATCAACCCGAGTGGTTGCAGAAGCGCTGTGTAAGCTGCTAAGCCCATGCTCTAGGCCTCCTGGCTTATTCTTGGGCTGCAAAGGGAGTTTTCAACCAAATTTCTCATCTGTAACTGCATACCAGGTAGTGGTCTGCAGTCAGTTTGTGGCACTGCATAAAGTAGAAGACCTGGGTGGTGACATGGACCACCTTCAAATGTACAGAAGTCAAGAATAATGCTTGGTGAATTGTTTTTGGAAAGGAAATCAGGTAAATCGGAGCTTCAAACTTGCTTACACTATTGCAGGCTGAAGAACTGCAGAAAATCACATTTCCTTATAGCTAGACATCTATAACTCTCCCTTCCTGTGAGTCCTTTCTATAAAAACTGGCCTTAGTTATTCAATCCATTTTTCCTACACTAAACAAGATATAGAAGATCCAAGACATCTGGGGGCATAAGCTTACACAGCTACAAATAAATATGTGTTTGAAAACCCTTTTCTCTGGGACATTGACTTTCTCCAAGGCCCTGTGTAGACATGAGTTTTTTTACTGCGGTGGTAGATTTATAAACCAATTAGTAACTAGATGACTGGCTGAATCTAATGGTTGCTAATTGATTCATTACCAACTAATGTAAACAAAAATGATCAAATCAGTAGTTTATTTTAGGCTTCCTAACAATAAAAAGTCTATTACGCCTTTAAAAACATGGTGTATATAAGCACTTTCACATTTAGTAACTAAATGAAGTACAATTGTGTCCTCCTTCAGGGTCTGTCTCCAGCTGCCTTGGCATCTGTTTCAACCCTCTGCCTTGTCCTTCTTTCTCAAACCTTTGGGTTCCTTGGGTAGAGGTAGGTCTCCACCATGCCAAATCTTGTACTCCCTTTTAGAAACTGTAATAACAGAGACTTGCTGAAGTTCACCTTCTAGGGTGTCTTAGATGTTCGCAGCCTCTCAGGTCTTTCATCACCTCTGCAGGGGCCTGTTTCAGACTGCCTGCTCAGGCTCAAGAAAGCAAGTGTTTAATCTTAGTACACTACCAAAGAGATGAGAGCTACTCTCTCTTATCTTTAAATACTCAGTAATTCAAATTAAAACCACAGAGGTGCAGCTGTATTAATAGGTATTGCAGTCTACTTATTTCAAAGGACAACAAAGAGTTTAACGACACAGCCTCCTACCAAAGTCTAAAGCAGATCATAGCCTAGTACCATGGGTCTTTGAAGACCTCCTACTCTCAGGAAGAGAGTATTTATGTGAGCTTAGGGATGTACATCCTCCCCTCACAGACATAGATGAATTTGTTGCAATGGCAATGACATGATGTTATTCAGAGGGTCTCTGCCCTGTTAAAACGGCCTACCCCCAAAATTGTGTAACCCACATGACCTCATGGTATTATCCACCCAAGTTCTACTTCTAAGCTCATTAATTGGTCAGATAAAGAAGCTAGCCAGTTTAATATTTATTTTTCAAAAATAAGAGGAAATATTTACGTAAGACAATGATGTTCTCAGGACTCCTACACTGCCATCCCACACTACACAATAGTAATAAACAACCATCTAGGTATCTCAATAACTATCACATATTCCATTTAACCATTACCTAAGTTTGCACTACTGGTAAGCACAAAGATTTAAATATTGTTCTTTTCTAGTTAAAAATACTTTATCTACTATCAAATGTGAGAGCACAATTAGTTATTACTAATCATCAAATAATTAAATCACCCCCAAAGAGGTCAACCTTAAAATGGCTATTCTCTATATATCAGACAAGTGGGCCTTCCTCACTTTCTTGTCCATTTAAGGACTCAAAATTCTATATCTATATAGGGTGTTCACTGCAGAAGCACATGGATGGAGCTCAAGAGGGGATGTCTTTGCCCAATTCCCATACCCACTAACCTATTAAGAACATTTTACAGGTGGAAACACGAAGACCCTGAGAAACTGGCACCATTTCCCTTTTATCCTTCTAATTTCTTCTGGCTGATCTAATAATCAAATGAACAGGAGGGAAATAGGCAAATTCATTATGTGTGTATCCATACGGTTGGACAGTTGAGGCTTCTGTGTCCCTCTGGACTAGAGAGAGGGATGCAGGAGTTAGGGACTTCAACAGGGAAGGAGACAGCTCACAGGTAGATGACAAAGAGCAAATATGTGATAAACAAATTCTACTGGGCCACCCAGAAACAAGTGACACCAGGGAGACCAAAAGCTGTTTAGTTTCTCTGCCTGCCACATTTAGCTTATATTATACTAAGTGATGGCTCCCTTCCTTCACATAGGCTTTCTGATTTGAATTCCTTTAGTTGGGAAAGGGGAAAGGTAAACATTTCTTGAGAAAAAAAAAAAAGTAAAAATAATCAATATTCCAAAAGGCACATTTTAGGATAGTAAACTCTGCTTCCCCTCACTTGCAAAGGAGGACAATAAGAATTTTATATAAATTATAAATATAGATATATAAAGATGTATCTTTCTTGGTTTAAAAACCTCAGGCTTTTCTTTGTCTTATTCAAGAAAGTCATCACTTTTCCTCTTCGCTTTCCCCACCTTTCTCGATGGGAAAGTTCAGCTCTGTCCCCATTAGTGGTTCAACCTTCCTTTGTAGATGACTTTCTTAGTTGTCAGCAGAAAAAGAACATCTTTAAAGACTGATCAGAGACTTAAGGAGGCCCAAAATACCCTAGTTGCTCAAGACTGGGGATGCCCTCTGTGCTTCTCAGAAAAGCTCAGTTCTGGGAACCAAGACCCTGACCCTGCCATCCTGCCTGAGGCACACAGAACACTGGTTTCAACTCAGTAAAGCTATACTGAGTGTTTGTTACATACTTACACTATCCCTCCACTCCTCCTTCCCAGTTACCAGCAAAATTTCCTTAAAATACGTATAGCAGATTTCAATATATTATGCATACACATATGCCCCCCAAAACAATGCATGCTATAAGACTCCACAATCCTACCATTAGATAAATAGATAGATAGATAGATAGAAAATAGATGATAGTATTGTTATAGGTATCAGTCTGTTTCTAGCAAATGAAAGTATAGGCAGAAAAGAATTACACTGGATTTCATAGAGACCTTTTTTTAATCAAGTAGACAGGCACATTGTCACTTGATGCTCATTTTATTTCCAATTTCTGTCCACTGTAGTTTGCTTAGATTTTAAATCAGCAATAATAACTACAAGGAGCCTGATAATAACAGCAGCATATGTCACAGGTCATTTCACTGTACTGCGCACACCAACACCATCTCATGTAAGAGGAAACACGACATTGCAATTAGAACTAGAGGGAGTCAATAAATATTAACCAGTAAACAATATTACTCATTTAGCCATTTCCTTCTCAGCAGAACCTACCATGGAGGCTTGTCCTAATATCCGACCCTTGAAATTAAGATGATGAGGTATTACTGAGAGAGGGAAAGGGCAGAATTGAACAGTCACGGGTGTTTGAAATTCCACTATGCTTTTTGCAAGCACAAGTTGGTGCTTCAGCCCTCTCTACAACTCAGTGGTAAACAAGAAATGAAAACTGGCAGAGGGACAAATAAATGCATTTCAATGAACCTTATTTATAATCCTATGAGTTACATTTTGTTATTTGCGTAGAATCGGGCTTTGAAATCAGGTGTTACCAATCCAACAAGCACAAATTTTAAATGTTTCCTGGTTCTTTACTATGTGTTTGAACAAGCTGAGCATTTCTTTTCACTGAACTGACCCAACTGGTCAAGTCAGTCCAGGGCTGGGCCATCCCCAGCTTCCTTCTTTGGGGGAAGACCTCCCTTCCTCCCTCAAAGCAAAGAAACTTCAATAGAACTCCATCTTTAATCAAGTCCTCATTTTCTAGCAGTCTCGGCTTTGCTTCCAGGCAGCCTGGAGCAGCAGGAAGTAGGCCAAACTAGCTCTCCGCTAGCTAATCTGATAAACTAATCTGACAGAGATGAATGCTTTTTAAAGAGGTTGCTGTTTGCCTTTTGGAAAATGAATGCTAAAGGCAGAGCCAGGGATAAGAAGAAGACTGGGTTTGGCTCTTAAAGTTCCGTAGGTCCCTTATCAATGAAAAGCTGGTGTTATACATCTCTCAGGGTAAAGAGCTATTCTTTAAATACTTTTTAATTAATAGTGATTAGCTTAATAACAGTGATAAATGGCTTCATTTTTTTTTTTTTTCATGTCACCAAAACTAGACAGTTACACATTCCCTAAACTAGTAATCAAAGGCATCCAGCTTTTCAGAATTCTCCTGATAGAAGAGGGGGGGAAAAGCTGTTATTAAACTAATAAATCACCAGAATTTTTTCCCAAGGTTTGGTTTAAGAAATTGTTTTCGGGATGGGGGGAAAAAATTGCTTTCATCTGTGAGTGGCAAACATAGACCCTCCTAGAAACTTCTTCTAAAATTCTAAAAGCATCCCTGGAGTACTTGAACAACAGACATCTGGCCTCAGGGCTTTTAATACTTTTTAAAACTCTTCTCTGGAGGCCCTGGGGCCTGGTGCACTCTGGTGACTTGCAGTGTCACTGGTCGCTGTTCCACCTGCTCAAGCCCAGGCAGGTGCAAGGCACTTGTAACCTAGCTCAGCAGCCATTCTGATCCTCTGTTTCAACGCCTTGGGGGGTGGTGTTTAGAAGAAAACACTTTATGGATATGCGAGAGTCCCCAGTGTCAGACTCAGCTCAAGGCATAACCAAGAAGGAAAATCGCTAAAAATCTGGGAAAGGTGAATAAAGTATAAAGGCCAGGTTCAGAGGAAAAGAGTAAATCCAGAGAGGGACAGGGAGTACCCCCTAGGTTAAGACTGAGCACAAAGTGGACAAGCGACCAGAGATTATGAGGAAATAGTCAAGGTGAGGTCTGAAGACAGACAGAGAAGTAAGGAAACCTGGGTTTTCATTTCACTCCACTCTAAGTCTCAATTTCCTTTCTGTAAAGTGAAATTATGTCAATCGTGTAGACAGTATGAGTCTATGAAGGCCACACAACTAGCCAAAACCATAAATACTGCACCATTTAGAGACCAAAGCACAAGGCGATGAGTTGGAACCAATTAAGTAGTCAGAGAAAATACAGATGGAAACCAAAGCACTTTGAAACCACGTTAAAGTCTGCCTCAGACAGAAAATCTTTTACATGCATCCTGTTATCTGTATCCTTCCAGATGCTATACGAGGCATCGTAGATCTTTTGCTCTACAAGGTTGCATCTTAGATAGAAAGAAAAGGTTCACTTTTATACAATTACACAGTAAGATATCTACTGTTCAGAAAAACAACAATGAAAGGGTGACAGAGAACCAGTGTTGGAGGCATTCATGGGAGAGAGCCCAGGACTTCTCTGAATAAGGTGGCTCAGCCCCATGTGATCTGCTCTAGGTGCATTGCTTTCTGAAAAACACCCAGCAGGTGCTAACATCTGATCTTAGCAAAGTCAAGTAGAGGCCTGGTTCTATCTGGCATTTTCCATTGCCAGAAGCTTAAAACCCTTCTAGTATGTTTGATAGCCCCTACCAACCTCCAAATACACTGTATTGATTGAATCTTCTGAAAACTATAAACCAGTCAGTAGACTCAAGTATCACACCTGGACAATAGCAAGATACCATTGTGCAAATACCTCAAATCTGGGTCACAGGTAGGCCCAGGACAGTAGAAGGCAATTGTTACCTGATTTAAGGTAACATTTATTTCCCCCTACAGTTGCTCCACCAACCATTGAGGATATATTCTGCTAAGACTGAGAATAAACAGAAGCCAAGAGTCCAGACTTCAGACAGGCTTGAAGGCTGAGGAGTCAGAGACAGAGCTTGGGTCCCCTCATGGGAAGGAGGGGCTCCAAGGAGGGAAACTGTGGATTGCCTGCTTGTCTTTTATGCTACGCCTGAGTGCTGATTATGCCTATAGGATTTCATGGCATCAGATGAGAGTTTCACTTTTCTTTCCCTTTATGGTATCCCCTTCTTAGGCAAAAAAAAAAAGTTGTCCAGTTGCATACATGGCAATGAAATCCTACTATCAGAAATATTTAGAGAACTAAGAATTCCCATTACTTTTTAAGTGTATCACATTTCATTCAGCCCAAGGTCCTATTTGGAATCCTAGAAAACATCTCCACTGGAAACCCAATTGGTTTTCACAGACTACCTGCTTCCAAGCTTGTCAGCCAAGTTCTTTATGAAAGAACATCTTCTACTTACTTTTTTAGCCAAGCCAGAAATTTGATATTATGAAACTGAGATGTCATGTTGGTTTAAATTTAATAGTGCTTTTCAGTTAGCAACCCTCAGCATCCTTCATAGCTGCTTGGGTTAAAGGCCTTTAAAGGCCTTCTTGTCTTGGAATCTGCCCTCTACTGAACATCTCTTTTTCAATAAGTCCACAAAACTAATCTGCTACAGTTTGTTTCCCCTTATCTGCGAGTGTGGCCATTGTCAACTACCTGCTTCTCATTGATCTGGAACCTCCTACTAATGAGTCATACCTTTGTTTCTTGTTGGAGCCATTGGCCATCTGCTCTGATCAAGTAGCTTTCTCTCACTCCCAGCTTCATCCCACCCAAAATCCTGGGCATTGAACGTTGTTATTGAGCCCTGGCTGGTGTGGCTCAGTGGATGGAGTACCAACCTACAAACCAAAGAGTCACTGGTTTGATTTCCAGTCAGGGTACATGCCAGGTCCCCAGTTGGGCGCAAGTGAGAGGCAGGCACACATTGATGTTTCTCTCCCTCTCTTTCTCACTCTCTTCCCTTCTCTCAAAAAATTAATAAATAAAAAATCCTTTAAAGAAAAGAAAATTGATACTGAAAGTCTTAGACCTTCCTGACTGACACTTACTTATGGCACAGAAGCAGCTACCCTATTTGGAGCCAACAGGTGGCTTTCATTTCATACAAGATATAGTCTCTGAGACAATAGTACTAGATATATCAAAAAGTAAAGCATATTTCACCATACTTCTTCTTGGATAGCTAGCTCACCTCACAATCTAGGTTCCATTCCATTGCATAGCAAAGCTAATTGGACTAGAAGTGGTTACCAGACTGAGGTTTATGAGAACTGGAAACTGGAACACAGAGCCTCTAGCCAGTTTCTTCTGGATGCTTGAATGTGGAGGTCACATAGACCACTTTGTACATGACAAACGTGCATCACTTTGAGAAGAAACAAGGAATTGCTGGACAGAGAGCAGAAATCAAACTCAAAATGCTGGAGGTAGAAAAATCAACATTAAGTTATTGATCTTTGGATCACGTTACATACCCATGTTGGTCATCTGGGAGTTTGTGTTCTTTGCTGTCTTTCAAGTACACTGGCTAACAGCAGATTGATCTTGACACATGCTTCCAGATCACTGAGACTGGAAAAGGAAAGGTACAAAATTGCACACCAACTCTAGTTTCCACCCTAAAGTGACAATGTCACATCTGCTTACATTTCATTAGCAATACCAAGTCACATAGCTCTAACTTCAAAGAGTGTGAGAAAGAAAAATCCTACCTTGTGCCCAGGGGGAGAGAAAACTGAATGACTTCCACATCAACCTTAGGTTCTTCCCCCACCCCACCCCAAATATCAATATGTAACCATCTTCTCTTGGCTTCCAGCTCTTCTCCAAAACTATTATTACCATGATCACCAGTGACTGAGGTGTTATTAAATCAAATTAACGATTTTCAATCATTTTAGCTTCTCTCTCCTCCTTTCTCTCTCTCTCTCTCTCTCTCACACACACACACATACACACACACACACACACACAAATTGCTGCTATAACTTCTTCCCTAACCTCATAATTTTCTCCAATTTTGGCTTCAGAAATACCATTACATTCTTCCAATCTCCTTATCCACACCTTCCCCTTTCTCTTCTTATTATATACACACATCCAAGCTCTCCTTTTCTCCCACTGAAATATACTCCTCCTTATTCCTTAGTGAATTGTTCCCAGTCACCCAACTGAGAATCATCTGTAGCTTCTCCTTTTCATTCATATTTTTACCCCATATTTTTGGCTTCCACGTCCTCACTATGATTTCTCATTGGTTGACTGTAACAGCCTCCTACAGGTCCTTTTTGCCACAAGCACTAGCCCATGAGTCTTATTCTGCACAGATGATTGGGTCATCTTTCTAAGAATAACTGTTCCTCCCTTGTTTAAAAACCTTCAATGTCTTCTAAATGCCTTTAGACTCTAGTCTAAAATCTTTCCAGTGGTTTATAAATTCTTTAAGATCTGTCCATGATGACTTTCCTCATTTCATTTGTTCCCCTGGCCCTCTCCTTCAGGAGATTACCTGTGCCATCCAGAATGGTGTCTGATAATTCAATTCCTCATGTCTATAAGAAGCAATATTTAATAAATACCTCCCCTTCATATTCTTTGCCTAGTTAATTCCCTTGGGATTTGGCATTCCTCACAGTCTTGATCAGGTCTCCCCGTTAGTGTTCTAAGAAGAACTTGAATTTACCTCAATCTCAGTAGTAGATTATTATAATTATGTTTTTCTACCCAACACTTTCTCTTTCTTCCCTACTACGAATTCCATAGAAAAGACTCAGTTTTACTGTTGTATACTCAGGGTCTAATACAGTGCCTCCCTCATAATAGGAACACAACAAGTACCCACTAAATTGACTAATTAATTAAGACCCACATTTACTGGTCAAGGAGTAAAATACATGGTTCTTACATGTATTTAACTGTATACACACATGTAGCATACAGAGTGGGGAAAATAGGTTTACAAATTGTTCATATGAAAAGTAATGGAATAATGAATAATAGAAGAACAAGCTCTGTTTTATGTGCTCACAACTGTAAACTTATGTTTGCCCCACCTTGTATGCATAATGTACTTGTATAATTACCCCAACAAGACTGGGCCCAATTCCCCAGCTATGATGCCCTCTCCTGCATCCCAGTATGGTTCCTGCTGCAATCTGCCTTTCTGTAATACCTCCCTTTCTTGTTCCTTAGAGATTCAGTTTGAGGAACAAGTGATATATCTTGTACTCCGGGTCCATACTCTTTAGAATTGTGTATTAATTTGTTCTTATAGACTAAAGACATATTTATTGGAGGCCTGTGTTGGTTTCCCCAGCAATGAAAAATTCCTGCCCTCAGGGAGCTTCAGCCCCATAAGGAGAGAGTTTCTCAGCTGAATGGAAGAAGTCCTTAGTGAAAAGAAATAGCTTTGCAGTATATGACAGAGCTTGAGAGTCAAAGTCTAGCATATAGAAGCAACCTGAATGCCCATGGATAGAGAGATAAATAGATAGGGAAAATGTGCTATGCATTCAATAGGATACTAGCCTTTGAAAAGAAGGAAATCCTTCCATTTGTGACAACATGGATGAACCTAGAGGGCATCATGCAAAGTACAATAACCCAGACACAGAAGGACAAATACTATATGATTCTATTTAGAGGAGGAATCTAAACCAAACTCATAGAAGCAGAGAGTAAAATGGTGGTCACCAAGGGCAAGGGCAGGGGCAAGCTAGCAGGTGTTGGTCACAGGGTACAGAGTTTCAGTTATGCAAGATGATTAAGTCTTAGAGATCTAGTATAGAACATAGTGCCTATAGTTAAGAATATGGTATTGTATACTTAAAAGTTCTCCAAGGGGATAGATCTTATGTTAAATATTCTTAATCACAAAAGAAGAAGAAGAGGAAGAAGAAGAAGAAGAGGAAGAGGAAGAAGAAGAAGAAGAAGAAAGAAAGAAAGAAAGAAAGAAAGAAAGAAAGAAAGAAAGAAAGAAAGAAAGAAAGAAAGAAAAGAAAAGAAAAGAAATAGCAGAGGGCAGAAGGAAACTTTTGGAGATAATGAATATGTTTATGGCATAGATTGCAGTGATGGTTTCACAAGTATATTCTTTTTTGAAGATTTTATTTCTTATTTTTAGAGAGAAGGGTAGGGAGAGAGGCAGAGAGGAAGAGAGACATCAATATATGGGTTGGTTGCCTTTCACCTGCCTCCAGCTATGGACCTGGCTGGAGACCTGGCTTGCAACCTGGTTATATGCTCTGCCTGGGGAATCAAACCAGCAACGTTTGGGTTTGCAGGCCAGTGCCTTATCCACTGTGCCACCAGCCAGGGCACAAGTACATTCTTACCCTAAAACTCATTATCTAAAGTTTTCTGAGTACTAATCATATTTCAAAAAGTGCTTCTTAAAAATAAAAGGAATACTAATAATAATGATGATAGTTATAACTTTGGTTTTACTCTTTATCCTATCTCAGCAAAGCATTTTTGTTCTATAAATAAATAAATACAGAAATCAATAGAGACAGAGTTAAATTTTCTCCTGCTTCTTAAAAACAGGTACTGTGTAATGAAAACACCATTTGACTGGGGACAGAACACCCAGGTTATGGACCTGGTTGTGTCAATACCTCTATTACTTTGGAAAATTCCCCAAAACTGCTCTGCATTTCTTTCCTAATTTATAAATTATGGTGGCTGGATTAAAGGATCTCTATAATATCTCCTGGCTCTAACTTTCTATGAAATACTATAAATCCCCCTGATAGAAAAGGAAGTTAACATTTACTGATCACCATTATGTTGCCATATTCTTTTATTACATACTCACACACCCCATAGAAACTTATTGGCATTTTTCTTAGCATCAGCAGAGAAATAACCATGGGTCACAGGCCCAGGGATGGCAGGGGAAGTGCTATCTGGGATTAGGATATTTGCTTCTTAATGGAACCCCAGCTCCCACACACCACCTGAGCCCCTGAATACATCCCCTTGCCCACTGATGACAATAACCACAGGGAAAGCAGTTCACCCTGCCCAGACTCCATTAATCTCCCTTCAATTGCTAATACTAGAAATAATCAGGTCTTTAATGGAGGGGCAACTCCCAAGTTCAACACAAAGGAATTAAGCAAGAGCCACACAAATAGACCCAAAGCGAGGACTGGATCCATGAGGTCATCTCACAGGGAAACCCTGTCCCTGGCTCCCTCACAGTTTTCAACGGTGAAGACAGAAAAGAAAGGGACTACCTGAGAATTCCCCACAGCCACCTAGCAGCTGAGCCCTGACCTGCTACTGAGCCTCACAGCTCCCGTGCTTTCCTTGGTATCTCTTGGCTAAAATTAACAAAACTCCTTTTGTCTAAATGAGAGATAGCTGCGTTGTAACTTTGGTTTTTATCAAACACACAGAGGGAAGCAGTTGCCTAAGATGCCTACTGGAGGAAAAGAGGACAAATCCTGTCCTGGAACCCTAGCAGTAGAAGATGCAGAGAAACTGGGTTTGAACAGCATTCAGTGCCTGGTGCTTCCAATGTTGGACATTCACTGCAATGTGGACATGGGAGTTGAGATGGGCAGTAATCACAGACAGAGAAGCTTATAGTAAGATGTTAGTACTTTACCAACTAAATACAGCTGAAGGGGGTCCAACTAACTGCACTTTTTTTTTTCTATGCCCCATTGTAGCTGATATAATAGACTGATATAATGTCACTGTTGGGGGGTAAATTCAGGGAGGGAAAGATGTCTGCTGACATCTTTTATTGAGTGTGATTGCCACTCTCTAGGAGACATTTTATGCATGAAGATACCAGGGCATTTAACAATCTGCAGATAATTTCTTCCAGCATATAGCTACTTAGGAATTTAGGATGAGGAACCTGAAATCACACCTCATTACAGAAAGCCAAAGTGACATGCATGTTCTGCAAGACTGTCCCCCCAAATCTATGTGGACTGAGCCAGTAGGATGCATACAAAGAGCACTGCTGTGCCATCTCTAATTAGCACAACACAAAAATGCATGTGAACAAAAGCCTGTTGGAAGAAGGCAGGATTCTAATAATCTCCCATGATTCAGGGATGCCTTGCCCGCTGACAGAGCCAAGTCCAGGCACAGTCTCATCCAGTTTGCATCTTTGGGAGGCAGTGAGGTGTAAACAAAGGGATTCACCCAGACTTCAGGCTCATTCAGATTTGCAGTTGACACCCAGGGCTCCCAGATGTGCCATCGGCTCCTTCCCTGTGTTAGCCAGGGCGAGAGCCTGCCAACCTGAAGGGAAGCAGGGCTAATGTAGATGAACTGGTGCTGCCCGTATGAAAATATTCAAAATCGGAGCAGAAAATCAGAGCCTAGGGCTCTAACCTACAAAAATAAAAATTCTATACGTACAAAACATTTTACTGAAAAGATATTCATTACAATGTTCAAATGTCCAAAAATTAAAAACATTAGTGTCCCCAAATGGTAGTTAATGAACTATGCAAAACTGCCTCATAGACGATTATGAAGTCTTTGAAACATTTACATTACATTCATAATAATATAGGAAATCCATGAATAAAAAAGAGATAAGCCCTGGCTGGTAGCACAGTGGATAAGGCACCGGCCTGTGAACCCAAAGGTCGCTGGTTTGATTCCCAGCCCAGGGAACATAACTAGGTTGCAACCCAGGTCTCCAGTCAGGTTTGTAGCTGGAGGCAGGTGAAAGGCAACCATACATTGATGCCTCTCTCCCTCTCTGCCCTCCCCTCTCTCTGAAAAATTAAAAAAAAAAAAGAGAGAGAGAGAGAGAGAGAGAGAGAGATAAGGATTGTAAGTGTACATTATGCCAAGTAAATGAAAGAATAAGTACATTGAAAACAACAGTCTGGAAAGAAAAAAAGAATACCCAAATACTGGAATTAAGTGTTCTCCTTTAGTCTGGTAAGATTCTAAGGGACTTTTTCCTATGTTCCATTTTTCTTTATTGTCTAAATGTTTCATAAAATCTGTTGTTTTTATAATGGAAAATAAAAAGAAAAGATTTTTAATGGGGTTTTCCATTACCCTCTACACTTCTGCATGTCTTTTGAGCTTGTCTACAAATTCCCAAGATGCCTAACACTGGGGTGATTCCTGGAGCTACAGTCTGAGTCAGACACCCCACCACCACCACCAATCCCCAACAAATTTGGAGGAGTTGAAGGTTGTTCTTCAAGGCAACAGAATAACATCCAATTGTCTGGGGGGTACTTTGACCCTACTGGTAAGCCCTGGACTTTAGAGTCCGCACACTTTTGAAATGATTCTGTGGGATGAAGGGTGCTTTTTGATCAGACTAGTTTAAGACCAGCCAGGGGCTGGGCTACAAATATAAATCACCACCCCAGAATTGGAGGGAAAGATTAGTGAGCTGCTTATTGCTTGATAGCACCAGTATTTGTGAGGGAATGGGGAACAGGTTGTTCTCTGCAGCGTTATTAGACAGTTGAAGATTAGGAGCAACCTGAGCACCAATCAAAATTTATTGGTTAAAGAAAAATTTCAGGCAGTCTTACCATGGAAGGTATAGGAGTAAAAAAAAGAATGACAACATTTCTTGAAATACCAATGTGACACAACTGTTGGTGTACATTAAGTGAAAAACAGAACTGTGTATACAAAATGCTACCATTTGTGTAAAACATGGGGAAATAATATTTATATATAAAAGTATTAACGAGTATTAACAATAAAATGATCTCCTTGTTCCTCTCAGTCACTACTTCGGAGCTGGGTAATGCCATAATCCCTCCCTGAGGGCTTCCTGGTCGTTCATCCATGTGGGCTTTCATCCATGACACTTATGCCATTCTAATATTACTTAGGATGTAATTAATTGCATAGAAGTAGGTTTTTAATAGGCTCAACTTAATAGGATGAAATCAAAGAAGTGCTCCAGGCACCCACCCCCTGATTTCAAACTCTATTCTAGGTTTCCCTTCTTGGATGGTAGGCAGGTATCATGGGCAAATTCTACAGCCTTCCAGGTCACCTTCAAACACTAGAAAGTTGCTTCTTTTCCTCTCCCTGCCCCACACCTTCCTTGGTCATCCTGCACTTTCTTTCTATCTAGATGCAGGGATGGGAAGAAGATGATTTAGTCAACATTCTCCTTCATAAATGCTGTTGTAATTTAGGGACTTCTGTAGTATGGCTACACAATGCTAGTTCTTGGCTTGGAATACTTTTTGAGGCTTCTTTAGAGCTACTTCTACTAGGAGCCTTCACAGGTCATATTGGACCCTCTGCCTCATGTCTGTGGGCAACCATCCAATGGCAGCCTTCCACAGTGATGCTCTTGGCATCCTCTTGAGTCTCAGGTCCCCTTTCTGAAGGCAGCCCTTCAGGTAGCACCTAACACCACTGATTCAGAGCATCCACTCTTCCCATGAAAACGTACCCACTCTTGTCCACCAGGTCTGGTGGGTAGCATGTGTTGTCTCAGGAAGCAAACCTCTCTCCTTGCCTTGCAAAAGGGGAATCCCTAGCCAGTTCCGACTTCAGAGGTCTTCAGGTCCAAGGCCAGCTATTCTCCCCACAAACTGAGGGAGACAGTAACAGGTTCTCTTAGGAATGATATCAGGGTCCCTTCTCCAGACATTACACTGGATTTCATGACCTTTTCCACCTGTCATGACCTTTTCCAATAGCTCCTGTCTGTCCCTGCCACAAACTGTCCACTTCAGTAGGATATAAATCTAGCCAGTTTCAGTGCACAAAATACTCTTCCTGAAGATCAGCAAACATCTGGTAATGTTTCTATGCCATATTCTGCTTCTGAAAAAATACCCCCTTATCTCTCAGAGGGGTTCTCTTGCTTCCCACTGACATTTATTGATGATTTCCCCACCGGTTTGATTCTGTCCTGCAGGTGAGAGATCATGGACCTCTACAATCCTATGGAATTTCTGCCAAATAAAATAAAATAAAATAAAATAAAATCTCTCCCCAGAGGAATCTCTAGACTTCTCTTAGAGCTCCAAATGAGAAGTGAGAATTGATTAAGTTTAGCTGTGTGTTTAAAAATCTTACGAAAGATGTCAAGCACCTCCCTGTTGAAACATGGACACACTCTTCATCTTATAGCCTGAGCTTTGAGTACTGATCCATTTCCAACCAAAAGACACAGCCCATTTCTCATCCTTGTATTGGCTGATATTGCCTCCTATTGTTCCATATACATTAGTTTTGACTGCTCCTCACTGAATGTAAGCTCTTTCATGACAGAGAACAGGCCTTGGAATTCTTCTGCACTCCAATCTACTCCAAGCAACTATTGCAGACCTGGGTAAAAATCACTTAATGAATGTGTAATTAATTGTCATAGTATAGATTCATAGTTTATAGGGTGCAATCTATACAATTGTATAACTCTATAGATTATGCAATTAACAAAGTACTTGAATAATACATATGTAATTACTTGTCATATTACAGATTTATAATTTGAAGTTTGATGAAAGTTGACTGAAGTCATCCCGAAGGAACCCCACCTATAACCCTGAACATCAGTCCTTCTCCTGTATCATTTTACAGATGAACTAGATACATGCTGGTATAACTCAGGACTCTTCTTCTACCATGAGATGCCTTGTCTCTGCTTTAGGGATCCATCTGTGAGGCAACCTGTTCATGACTGCCTCTTTTGATACTTCCAGAATACCTGTGTGGACATCTTCTATGCTCTGAATTCTACCCACCACTGGTGGTTAGCAAACCCTCCATGAGTCAATTTCTATTAACAGACAGGTATTGAGACCTTCCTACCTGCCTGTTCCTGAATCCATAAGATAAAGATGTGGAACCTGAACAAAGGAGCTCAAATCATGGGAAATACAGATAAGTAAGGTAATCATCTCTCTGTACTTTAGTGAGTAGAGTGTTGCAGAAATGAAGATATAATCAATCCTGGTGGGTGGATAGCCTGAGAGGTTTCTCAGAGGATGCAATATAAGAAGTGGGCTTTGAATTAGCCCATCAGATAGAGGAAGAGATCCTCCCAAATGAGAGAAGGGAATGTGCAAAACCAGAAAGTCAAGAATAACAAGTCCTTCTCCTATTTATGGCCCCCAATTTCCTGTCAAAACAACAAAAAGGTAAAAACCAGAAGCTCCCGATATAGAAGATACACATGTCAAAAGATGACATAAAAATCTGCTATGGGTTTGTATAGACCTATTTTGTCTTTATGCCTATTTTTAATTGAATCCCATTTTTCTTTTAAAATAACACCCAGATGTTACTAAGGAAGTATATATTTAGATGTTGGCAAAGCTATCAAATTGAGAGAAAACATACAATATGTGTTTTAAGAATTATATATTTCCAATGGAAAATTTGCCAAATTCTTTCACTTCTAATAAATAAGGAAATCAGCTATTTACCAAAATAAGTGCAAGGCATGTATTTCAGTGTCTCTGAAAATATCTTAGTTTGCCTTTTTCAGAAGCAATCCAAGTGGAGTGTGTTTTCAGTTGTTTAAAACAGCAAGATGCTGGGAACATTTGTCAGGTAAAGTGCTGAGTTAAAACATGTCAAGATTCTTCCCAAATCCAGAAAATTACTTTAGGATTTGCACAGAAAAATCCACATAATCCTTTTGATTTTTAATCTACCCAAATCAGTAGTAGAACAACTGCCTTTTACTTCTGCGTCTTCCAACAATAGGTAAGTCTTCTGACCAGTAATTCTTGACCATTGCCAGGGAGGAAGGAACTCCAGGCAACAGAAATGAATGAATGCACATTCCCAGGCCCAGAGCTGTAGTCTGAATCCTCACACCACCCTCCAAAGACAGCATATTACTTTGAAGACATCTCTTTATCAAAAAAATTAAATAGGGTGTTTTCATACTGCATATAAATATATAAAAATGTACTACCCTGGCTAGTGCGGCTCAGTGGATTGAGCTCCAGCCTGCAAACCCAGGGGTCATTGGCTCGATTCCTAGTCAGGGCACATAACCAGGTTGCAAGCCAGGTCTCCAGTCAGGTCCCCAATGGAGGCACATGAAAGGCAACCATACCTTGATGTTTCCTTCCCTTTCTTCCTTCTTCCCTTCCCCTCTGTCTAAAAATAATAAATAAGATCTCTAAAAAAACTTTTAAAAATAATGATAATAAAATAAAAATGTACTAAATATTAAAATGTGTGATTCAGGAAGGTATCTTACGTCTATCCTGTGACCTGTAGTGCCCTCTGGCACACATGGACCTGCTCTCAGTGGTGTCTGTTTGAGAAGCTAAACTTTAGGTTATGATATTTAAAAGCCCTCATAGTAATGGCTAATGTAAGAACCAGTGCTTTCTACATCAAAAATATCACCTCATTTAATTCTCACAATTATCCTGTAAAGAAGGTACTGTTCTTTGCTATTATTAATAACTTCTATGCCAGATAAGGAACCTGAGGCTCAAAATGTAAAATGCTTGCCCAAGTTTACCATTAATGATAAACCCAGTAGATCTTATTCCAAGTCTATGTTCCTTGCCATGTTTTCATGCTTGAGACTGTATTTTAGCTAGCAATATGTACATAACATTATAGGAGAAACATTTGTGGTGAGGGAAATCCTCTGTATCCCTTTCTACAAATACTGTGTTATTCTTTGGCCATTATGATTTTAAGTATATGATATTTCATAGCTCAATTGTATGATGACTCAGAAAACACTGGATAAGAGGGATTAGTAACCCAGCTCCATAAACAAGAAAGCATCTCATAACCAGTAGAAAAGGTGAATCTCTACAACAAATGGGCATGTTCAAAGCAATCTCCTGGCACATATTTAGCTATTACTAATTTTCCAGTGACATGATGCTCTCCATATATCTTCAAATCATCACCCTGCCTTCAAGGTGCTAACTTTTTTAAACATAGTCCCATTTACATGTAATATTTTCTTGTAAATACTAATGAGGAAGTAATAATGATGATTCATCTATTTTCCCATAAAAGTAGAAATCTCATCTTTTTTAGTGTGCAGCTGATCTAGGTAGAGATCAAAATGCTTACTCTTTATGACACCTTTTTCCCTAATGCCAACTATCTTGAAAATATAATCTGCATGTATTGCCTACAAGTTTCTACTTTTCAGTCACACGTCAAACCATTTCAGTCTGACTTCCAATCCTACCAACCTCCTGTGACAGGTTTTAATAAAAGCCATCATTCATTGTCTAATTGCGTAAGTGGCCTTGTCTTTGCTTTTAGCTCACTGAACTTTGCATCTTTTGTTACTACTGATAAGCCTTTCATTTTAAAAATATCTCCTCTCTTGATGTTCTGGACCATACTCCAGCCCATTTGTTCCAACCTCTAATTTTTTTTCTTGGTCTCCTACACTAGATTTTCTTTTTAAATATTGTTAGTACTATAATTCTACCATTAGTCTATTTCCTTTATTCTCTGCTTTGCCTCCTCCAAGGGTCACTTTCACTTCCATGGTTTTGACAATCTCCCAGATGCTATTTATTCACAAATGCACTCCCATATATCACATGGACCTCTATCCTGAGTTCACACCTATATTTATAAGTAACTATTTTAATGTAATATAAGCATCTTAAATTTTTTCCTTAGGAACCTGCTCTTTCTGCTATATTTATCTTAAAATTAGGCTACCAATAGTACCTATCTTTTGGAATAATTGAGATAACAGTAGCTTCTTCAACAGATAAACCCAGAAATATCAGTGTAAAGCAACAAAAATGTACCTGTCACCTCAATTTCAATAGCAGAGGTAATAAAAGTTGTGATGCTCTGCTCAAAAATACATTTATTCAACAAGGAATAGGCCTTCAGTGGTCAGGGGAACGGGGTAGGGGGGAGGGAGAGGTAGAGGCAAAGATGGGGAGCAGCTTAGACAAGAACCTAGTATAAAGGAACCATGGACATGGACAACAGGTGGGATTGACTTTGTGGGGAATGGGTGGGTGGGTGGGGGGACAGAGGGGAGCAAAAAAGGGATGGATGTAACACAAC
>PVIW01005247.1:82685-110959 GCA_004026585.1 Noctilio leporinus | reverse complement strand
CCTTTGCAACAACATGGATGGAACTGGAGAGTATTATGCTTAGTGAAATACGCCAGTCAATGAAGGACAAATATCATATGATCTCACCCATTATGGGACAAAAATGAGCAAAACTAACAACAAGCAAAACAGAATCAAGTATATGAATACAAGGAATAGGCCTTCAGTGGTCAGGGGAAAAGGGGTTGGGGGGTGGGGGGGAGGCAGAGGCAGAGAAGGGGAGCAGCTTAGACAAGAATCTAGTATAAAGGAACCATGGACATGGACAACAGGTGGGATTGACTTTGGGGAGAATGGGTGGGTTGGGAGGGGGACAGAGGGGAGCAAAAAGGAGATGAATGTAATACAACAACAATAAAATTAAAAAAAAAAAAAGAACATCCTTTAACATTTCATATAAAAAAATCCTCAGGTTTACTTTAGTTAGAAACAAACTTGCCTAATTCCAACCAGTGTTTACATTTGGGGATGAGGTGGGGAAGGGAATTTATGTGGGAATATTTATTGCTTTTAGGTCAGATTAAGATAAAATAGCCTATTTTTGTCTTTCAGTGGTACATAAACATTTATGTTATTGATTTATGAACATTGCTCCCTTACACAACAGCTCTTTAAAAAAAAATTAATCTTTATTTTATCTTTTCCATTACCATTTAGCCTCCTTACATTCCCCCTTCCCCTGCAATCACTACACTGTTGTCCATGTCCATGAATCCTTTTTCCTTTTCACTCAATCCCTTCACCCCCTCACTTCTCCCCACCCAGCTGTCATCCTGCTCCCCATCTATGAGTCTGTCCCCATTTTCCTGGTTTGTTCATTAGATTCCACATATGAGTGAAATCATATGGTATTTGGAGCAGCTTTAATGTAGAATTCTTCTCCCATTATTTTGAGGTCTTAGGACTTTGATAATGTATAATAATTCTACAAATGTTGTTAACATTGCCTATAATTAACTAAGAAATGAGCAATTTTTTTTTTTTTTTTTTTTAAGATTTAGGTTTAGGAATTAGGACATGAATATCTTTGGGTGACATTATTCTGCCAAACATAGTCTATCCTCTGGCTCCTTAATATACCTATACATGCCCCACATGTAAAATATAGTCACCCCATCTCAAGATCCCTAATTATAGCATTAACACAAAATAAAAACTCTCACATAAACCTCATTAGCTCAAAAGTCATAAAGATTTTCATCTAAATTAGGTATGGTTAATTTTTCTGCATACCACATAAATGTTACAGATAGAAAAATAAAGATAGAATGATAGTAGATTGTTCATCTGAAACAATACAAATGAGAAAATAGTAGAATAACCTCTTTGAAGTAGTGAAGGTAAAAATTGTCAGCTTACAATTCTACACTCAGCAAAAATATATTTCATTCAATTTAAAAGCAGGCAGTAAAAGTGGGAAAAGGAAAAGAATAGATGATTGTAGGATGGCGCAGTCTAAAAATGTCAGTTAGTTCAAGTTTGGAAATAGTGTTAATTGACTTTTTTTAGAACACTCCATCCTGCTACAGCAAACTACTCATTCTTTTCATATGGGCACAGACCATTTATCAAGATGGAACTTATATTGGAGCACAGAACATGTCTCAAGAAGTTTAAAGGTATTCATATCATAAAAACATATTTTCTCTGGCTACTATGGAATTAAATCAGAACCCAATAATCAAAAGGTCACTTGAAAATTCCCAAATATTTGGAAATGAAGAAACACATTTCTAAATTCTAAATACCCCATGGGACAAAAATGAGACCAAAGGAAAAATTAAAAAGGATTTTGAGGGCCCTCGTTGGTGGCAAAGTGGATAAAGCCCCAGCCTGCAAACCCAAAGTTGCTGGTTCGATTCCGCAGCCAGGGCACATAACCAGGTTGCAAGCCAGGTCTCCAGCCAGTTCCGTAGCTGGAGGCAGGTGAAAGGCAACCATACATTGATGTCTCTCTCCCTATCTGCCTCTCTCCCTTCCTCTCTCTCTGAAAATAATAAATAAATCTTTTAAAAAAGGATTTTGAACAAAATTAAAATGAAAAAACAAAACAAAACATGAAAACTTGGAGAATATTGAGCTACAGAAGTACTTAGGTGGAAAATTTATAGCACTAAGTGCCTGTAGTGTTAGAATCTTGGCTTCCACCTTAGAAAACTAGAAAAATAAGAGCAGATGGTATCCAAAGTAAAAGAAAAAGAAAGAAAAAAGAAAGAAAATTTTAAGGAGAAAAGTAGAAATCAATGAAGTAGAAAACACAAACAATAGACAAAAAAATCAATGAAGCCAAAATCTGGTTCCCTGAAGATATTAATTAAAGTTATAAATCTCTAGCCAGAGTTATGAAGGAAAAAAGAGACCAGACACAAATGACCAATAATAGGAAAGAGAGAGGTAGCAAGGAAACCACAATAGGTCTTATAGCTATTGACAGGATAATAAAGGACTATTTTGAACAACTTTGTTTATGCCAATACATACAACTTAGATGAAATGGAAAAATTTCTTGAAAGATGCAAACTATTAGTACTCACTCAAGAAAAAATGATTATCTGAATAGTCCTATATCTATTGAAGAAGTCAAATGTTTATTCAACAGTTAACCTTTCCATAAAGAAAATTTGAGGCCCAGATGGCTTCAATACAAACACTGTATGAACACTTCCAGAAAACTGAAGAGGAAGGATATGTCTTAATTTATACCATGACATCAGATTATTCTGATACCAATAAGAGGAAAATACCATAGACTAAAACAAAATTTTAGCAAATCAAATCCAACAATATATAAAAAGCATACATTGTGACCAATGGTGTTTAAGTATACGATGGGTTTAACATTTGAAAGCCAATCAAAGATCAGGATCATATTAACAAAATAAAAAAGAAATATTCATCTCTTTAGATACATAACCAACATTCAAAAATTTTGATATCCACCCTGGCCAGTGTGGCTCAGTGGATTTAACATAGGCCTGTGAACCAAGGGGTTGCAGTTCAATTTCCAGTCAGGGCACATGCTTGGGTTATGGGCCAGAGGCAACCATACATTGATGTTTCTCACCCTCTCTTTCTCCCTCCCTTCTCTTCTCTCTAAAAAATGAATAAATAAAATCTTAAAAAAAAAGAGAGAGAAAAATTCGACATCCATTCCTGATAAAAACTTAGCATACTAGGATAGAAAGAAACTCCCTTAACTTGATAAAGAGCATCTGTGAAAAATTTAGAGCTAACATCGTAATGGGAGAAGACTCAATGCACTGCCTCTCAGATCAAGAACAAGCAAGGGTGTCTGTTCTCATCATTTCTATTCAATATTTTACTGAAGGTACTAGCTAGTGCAATCAGGCAAGAGGAATAAATAAAAGGCAGTCAAATTAGAAGGGAAGAATGAAAACTTTTTTTAG
This sequence comes from Noctilio leporinus, assembly GCA_004026585.1. Classification (NCBI taxonomy): domain Eukaryota; kingdom Metazoa; phylum Chordata; class Mammalia; order Chiroptera; family Noctilionidae; genus Noctilio; species Noctilio leporinus. Next base: position 107,552 of record PVIW01005247.1, on the reverse strand, counting down.
CAGATGACATGATTATTCATGTAGAAAATCTGATGCATTCTACAAAACAATGCTAAATGTCTTTTTACCAAGGCTACAGAATTATTTACCCAGAACATTTGATCGGTTTTACAAAAATAATGCTAAATGTGATTTTACCAAGGTTGCAGAATATAAGATATTCAATTCTAGTTATATCATATGTATTATATACTATTTATTATATATGATTGTATTTCTCTAAATTAGTAATGAACAATTAGAAATTGAAATAATTCTATATGGCTTCAAAAATGTGAAATACTTAGGGATAAGTCTAACAAAAGATGTACAACACTTATATACTGGAAACTGCTGCATATTACAAGAGAAATTAAAGACCTAAGTAAGCGGAGAGATATATCCTGTTATGTATAGTTAGACTCAATATTGTTAAGATGTTAAGTGTCCCTAAATAGATCTACAGGTTCAATGCTATTGCAATAAAAATCTTAGCATTTCTTTTTATAGAAATTAACAATTTGATCTTAAAAATTCATATGGAAATGAAAAGAATGTAAAATATTCAAAATAATTTTAAAAAACAAACAAACAAACAACATTCACAGGCTAATACAACTTTTGTTGAATGCTTATAATAAAACTGCAGTAATCAAGACTGTGGCCTTGGGGTAAATAGATCAATGTACTAGACACACAGAGCAAAGTAACAGAGTTGAGAGTTCAGAAATATACCCATATTTTCAGGGGAGGAAAAAAAATGTTTTTAATGATTAGTTCTGGAATAATTGGATATCTAATAATAAATGCAACCCCCCCTTTGATTAGTACTTTGTACCATCTACATATATGAACTAAAGATGGCTTATTGAGCAGCTGTAAAATCTAAAATTATGAAATTGATTGTAGAAAATATACATGAAAATTTTCATGACCATGGGTGAAGACAAAAGGTTTCTTACCTATGACAACAAAAGCACAACCTGCAAAAGAAAAACTTGCTAAATTGGACTTCATTAAAATGAAAAAGTTTTGCTCTTCAAAAGACACTGTAAGAGAATGAAAAGACAAGCCACAGATTGGGAGAAAATATTTGCAAGGCATACATCTAATAAAGGATACACAATTCAATTTGAAAACATGCAAAAGATTGGAACAGAGACATCACCAAAAAATATACAAACAGCAAATAAACACATGAAAAAACGCTCAACGACAGTATTCATTAAAGAAATAAATGGAAATTAAAGCCATAGAGTCCCACCACACACTTTTAGAATGGTTTAAATGAAGAAGACACACTTCTTCTCAAGAGTTGGTGAAGATGTGAGAAACTAGAACTATTAGATTCCCAGTAAAACGGGAATCTAAACAGGTACAACCACTTTGGAAAACAGTGTGGCAGTTTTTGAAAATGTTAACATACTCTTACCATATGAACAAGTTATTTTGCTCCTAGTGTTTCCCCAATAGAAACAAAAGGCTATGCTTATACATAGATTTGTACATGAATGTTCTTATCTGCTTTATTCATAATAGTCAAAAGCCAGAAGTAACCTATATACCCACCAAGTAAATAAATTGTGTTAATATTTAAGCAATGGAGTACTACTCAGAAATCAGAAAGAATGATATTAATACATACAACTACACAAATGAATCTCAAAATAATTATGCTAAATGATAAAAGCAAGACACAAGTGGTACCACTTGGATAAAATTCTAGAAAATATAAACTCATTTAAAGTGACACAATGTAAATCCATGGTTGCCTGAGGTTGAAGGAGGTAGAGCTGGGCAGGGACGAGAGAAGAGAATGCTGGTGGTGATTGCACAGCTATACACAAGTTAAATTTTGCTCCATATATAAGTTGAATACTTATATATAACTATTTTATTGTGTGTTATGTCAATTATGTCTCAGTAAGTTTTTTGTTTTTAAAGGTGTTACATTCATTCTTCATTATTTATCTAGTAGCAAATTTGGTTGTAGTGAAAAATCCTTAAAATATGTTTAACAGCTAATTTTTAAATAAAATAGTTTGGGAGGCACAAACATTCATGAAACCTTGTTTTTTAGTTTCCTCTGTCACTTTTAATGAAGACATAAGTGAGCGAGCAACCTCCACCCCCCAACCCCCGCTCTGACCTGTTGGGTGGGAAAGGAGGGAGCTTGGGTCTTGAGACAGATTCTTGCTGACCTCTTCGGTGTGAGGAAAACAGCTACCAGAGCCTGTGGGGGTAGCCCTGAGTGCTCTTCCCTCAAGTTTAAGGCAGGGAGGGGGAAGTAAGTGTCCAGCCCTTTCAGCTCACAGCTCTGGAGCTGCAGAAGGTGATGAGGCCACTTCCCTGGGGCTGGCTGGGAGAAGCGGGTGAGGAACAGGAGATGTGGTCCCTGTGTACTGGTTGCAGGGTGGGGTGGTTGGAATAGTCCTCAGGGTCCTGGTGCGTGGTGTAGCTGCTCAGCCAGCCAGACATTAGGAACTGCATGCTTCATCAGCTCCTGGTGCAATCTCACAGCAGCCTCCATCCTGGCTAACAGCTCAGCGTGGGGCCAGGCAGGCAGCAGGGGAGGACTCCAAGGGAGCAAGGCTAAAGAATAGTCCCCAGGGCCAGCCTGCCTCAATTTTTTAAAAAAATGATTCCCTTTGAGTGATATACTGCAGTGTTAGCATTCAATTACCTTTTGGGTATTATCCATGGAGTGTTAGCTAAGCATTCCAGAGCAACAACAAATTTCAAAATCTTTTTTCTTTCAACGTTATAAATAATAGTGATAAACACTTTCCAATGTTCACTTTGACAGGATGTGAAGATACCTGAAATTGGCTCATCATCTTCTGACTTGTCTCCTTTCACATTCTCAGCAGGCAGTGTGCATGTCACAGAATGCTAAAAAGCAAGTGCATTGAGGTGGTATGTGGCTGGTTGGGCTCCTGGCAATGCTATGAAATGTTCATATATACACAAAGGGGGCTTTTAGAAAGAAACTGCAGATTTGCTTCCTGTGACATAATTAACTTGATTTTTTCTTTGATGAAAATAATATGACATTTTTTAAAGCTCAGAATGCAAAACATACTTCTTTTTTTTTTTAAAGATTTTATTTATTATTTTTAGAGAGAGGGGGTGGGAGGGAGGAAGAGAAGAAGAAAGACATCGATGTATGGTTGATTTTTACCTGCCTCTAGCTACAGACCTGGCTGGAAACATGACATGCAACCTGGTTATGTGCCCTGGGTGGGAATTGAACCAGCAACCTTTGGGTTTGCAGGTCAGAGCCTTATCCACTGCTACCAGCCAGGGTCAAAACATACTTCTGTAAGGAGTTTTTTTCTCCTTTGTTTTGACTCTTGGGTTAAATAGTAGTCCAGACATTGAGTTTTTACTTAAAAATAGTTTCATAACTTTCTTAACCAGTGCATTTTAGTGCTAAAGGTGTGAAATCAACCTCTTTATGGTTTTTTTTTTTTTTAAGATTTTAATTTATTTTTAAGGAGAGGAGAAGGGAGGGAGAAAGAGAGGGAGAGAAACAGTGATGTGAGAGAGAAATATGAATCAGTTGCCTCTTGCATGCTCCCCAGCTAGGGACTGAACCTGCAACCAGCATGTGCCCCGACTAGGAGACCAACCAGCAACCCTATGTCTTGTGGGATCATGCCCAACCAACTGAGCTACACTGGTCAGGACTACAATGTGTTCTGTACACATCCTGAACTGGTCTCCCTCAATTGCCAGTTGCCCCTAATTTCAGCTAAATTATATGGTAGTTGATATGGAGTCTAAAAAGGTCACTTCTGTTACATTAAAAAAATGCAGGCATTAAAGGTAAAACAGGGATACCTAGGTGTTAATGGACATTATCTTTTCTTTTCTCTATTTAGTCAATTATATATATTTATGGCTCATAATGAGCACATGTGGCTGACATTTCTACTTAGAGTCAATTGGGGTTTGCCAATTTCTGAGATAGCTATTAAATGTTTTTCAGCCCTGACTTCAGTGTCCTAGGTTCACTGACATTTTTACATTTGTTTGATTTTCAAACCTTCCCCCACTCTGGGATTCAACATCAGGGCAATAGCTGGAAGGACACAAGTCACATACAGGGAATGGGTGAAATGACTAGAAATGGGGTGAGTACCAGGTAAACCCCCAGAAGCCACGCAGTGGCACAGTCCCCTCTCTGAGCCCTTCTCCCACATAGAGCCACAAAAAGGTGAAGCAGGTTGCACCACCCTGGTGATTACCTAAGGCTCCTCCCCACGCAGTTTGTAGGTGTGCTAAGGTAGGGAGTCAAAGTAGCTCTACCTAATACACAGAAACAAACACAGGGAGGCTGCCAATTTGAGGAGACAAAGAAATATGGGCCAAATGAAAGAATATAACAAAAGTCAAGGAAAGAACTAAACAAAATGGAGATAGCCAGCCTATCAGATGCAGAGTTCAAAACACTGGTGATAAGGATGTTCAAAGAACTTACTGAGTACAGCAACAACATAAAGGAAGGAATGAAAATTATGCTAAGTAAAATAAAGAAAAATCCACAGAGAACCAACAGTGAAGGGAAGGAAGATGGAATTCAAATCAATGATTTGGAACATAAGGAAGAAATAAACATTCAACTAGAACAGAAAGAAGAAACAAAAATTTTTAAAAATGACAATAGTATAAAAAGATTCTAGGACATGTCCAAAAGTACCAATAGCTAAATCATAGGGATGCTAGAAGAAGTTGAAGAGCAACAAATCGAAAACTTACTTAAAAAAATAATGAAAGAAAACTTCCTTATTTGGTGAAGGAAATAGACATACAAGTCCAAGAAGCACAGAGTCCCAAACAAGTTGGACCCAAAGAGAAACACATGAAGACACATCATAATTAAAATGCCAATGTTTAAAGATAAAGAGAGAATCTTAAAAACAGCAAGAGAAAAGTAGAGAATTATCTATAAAGGATTATCCATAGGACTGTAAGTGGATTTTAAAAAGAAACTGCAGGCATGAAAAGACTGCCAAGAAGTATTCAAAGTGAGAAAAAGCAAGGACCTACAATTTGCTAGATTACTCTGTCTAGCAAAGCTATCATTTAGAATGGGAGGATAGATAAAGTGCTTCTCAGACAAAGTAAAGCTAAAGGAGTTCATTATCACCGAGTCATTATTACATGAAATGTTAAAGGGACTTATTTAAGAAAAAGAACTATGAAAATTAAAATGGTATCAAATTCACAACTATCAACAACTGAACCTAAAAAGCAAACAAATAAACAAAAACAAAAACAAAAACAAAAACAAAAACCAAACAAAGTAAACAACTAGAACAGGAACAGAATTATAGGCATGGAGACCATTTGGAAGGTTATCATCCAGGGGGAAGAGGGAGAATGGGGGAAAAATTGCAGGGATTGAAAAAGCATAATTGGTAGGTATAAATAGGTAGGAGGTGTTAAGTATAGTATAAGAAATGCTGAAGCCAAAGAACTTATATGCATGATCCATGGACATGAACTAAGGAGACTGCTGGAAGGAAGAGGTACGAGGCAAAGGGGGTGCAAAAGTGGAAAAACTGGGACAATTGTAATAACATAATCAATAAAATATATTTAAACATTGCCTATATGTAAATGTGTTTTAAACAAATATATGTTTGATAGTAAACTTTGAAAAATGCAACATATATATTCTTAATCTTATTTTTCAAGTCATAAAATTATGAATAAAATCTATTGGTGGTACTTTAAAGTGATTACTCGTTTTTGTGTGTGAATTATGTAATAGAACTCTATGCTTGGTAATTGGATATTCTTATGTGTATTTTATTTTTGCTCTTGGCTAGAATAATCTAGATATTTGAAATATTTGTGGCTCTTTTAAAGGTAAAAACAGCCCTGGCTGGTGGCACAGTGGATAGGCACCGGCCTGCATACCCAAAGGTTGCAGGTTCGATTACCAGTCAGGGCACATAACCAGGTTGCAAACCAGGTCTCCAGCCAGGTCCGTAGCTGCTGGCAGGTGAAAGGCAACCATACATTGATGTTTCTCTCCCTTTCTTCCTTCCTCTCTGCCCTTCTCTCTAAAAATAATGAATAAAAAATATTTTTAAAAGATGAAAACATTAAAAAATATTTACTTTGAGTATCAAGTTTAGTTCTACAGATAAAAATTTAAAAAAGCAAAGTGATCATTATCTGAAGTTTAATAGAATTAAATTACATCTATGGTACACTTGTATCTCCTAAACATTTCTTAATCTATCTTAGTCTGGGACCTTATCACTTTTCCCCTGGATTCTTAAAATATTTTTTCACTTGCTTCTATTGTGCTCAGATCGTGGAGTGGCTCCAGTGGTTCTCCCTGGTCGTGCCCTGTATAATCCCCTCCCCTTGAAAATGGCTTGGTAATTAGGGTGATCCTGAGTAAGCCTGACTTAATTAGCTGAAAGCACCTACAGGAGGGTCCAGGCATTTCCTGAGGTGAGAGACTCTTCCTTACTGGCTTTGGTTTACTTATTCTCTCTATGCCTTGGTAGGCACTGAAGTTATTTCTCAGCATTCCTGTTCTCTTGTTTCTGGGTATATTGTAGGATGGTACTTGGCTTCCGCATTCAAGTTAGGTGTGACCATGTGACTTATTTTGGCAAATAAAAACAGAGAAGTGACAGGTATTATAGGAAGAGACTCGAAGAGCCAGTGTGTAACGTACCACACCCCCTTTTCTTGCTGTGGCAACTGGTGATGCTCCAGACTGTAGAGGCTCTGTCAGTGTGGGTCCAGGGTGAGGAGACATGATGAGCCCCCAAGTCATCTTGAGAAGTGTTGTGAACAACTATAAACCTTTGTTGTTATAAGGCATCAAAAAATTTTTTTTTGTTCCTGTGGCATAACTTACATTAATACTGGTGGATATATCACTCCCTTTTATCAAGGCATAGCTACTATAGGACTTGGCTCAAATGTCTGACCTCTCTAGTGAAATGTTTCCTTCTCTGTGTTTCAATAGACCTTAAATGTACGTTTTAATGTCTTTAGTGTCTATCTCATTGCTGTGAGGATTACTTGAGTAAATATGTAAGATGCTGGCACACTAAGTGCTCAAAAAGGATTAGTTAGTATCATTATTAGTACTTTATAGCATTTCTCTCTCTTCTCTCTCTCTCTCTCTCTCTCATCGCTTTAATGGAATGTGCCCTGCTCTACAATACTGAACCTGTAATTTCTGCTATCAAAATATACATCCGTGTAACCATAAAAAGCTGCGTTTGCTGCCCATCATGTCCTATAATAGATATAAAAATTATAAATATTTATACCCTTGTCCCACCCTGACATGGAAACTCAAGAGTCCAGGCCACAAGGGAGGAGCCGGCCAGTACCGAGTCTGCGTACCTGGGAGCCCCTTGGACCAAGAGTGCAGGACCACGTGAGGGGAAGGAGACAAGACAATAGGGCCACTGTCCCGCCTTCTGGTTTTATTGCAATTATCTGCTAAATATTTGTCTTCTTTGCCGAGGTCCTCACAGGCGCTGTGTCCCGGGGCTGATGCTGGATGTGCAGCCTGTGGGTGGCCGGCAGCCCCTGCTCTGTGGCGCTGTCTTGGCGGCTCTGTGTGGCGCACGCCAGTCCTGGGAGATCTGAGCCTGGCTGGGCCAGAGCTTCTCCCCGCAGCCCTCAGTGAGCATGTCTGCAGTGGGCTGCAGCATGGGCTGCTTCCCGCACTACTGGTGCTTCTGGCTGGACCTCCTGTTCTCCGCGTCCGGCCTCTGTGGCCTCCCAAACGTCCTCAGGAAGGTCCTCGTTGAGCAGCTAGCTGGGGCCTCCCCCGTTGCTGGGAATGAGCGTCTGGTCCTTCTTGGTTCCTGCCTGCCTAGGGGACCAGATCCTGGGGCAAAGCTGCTAGGAGCTGCGGGACAAGTTCTGGGAATTCTACAAGGCAGACTGGTGCTGGTGGCCTGCCTCCCAGCTGCGGAACTTCCTCTTCATCACACTCCACCCCTAATCCCAGTCACCTACATTGACGCCCTGACACTGGGCCAGGACCTATTCTACCTGAAGTAAAAAAAAAAAAAAAAGGCTCCCTGACACCCCCAGGCTGAGTCACCCTGGGCACCATGTAGACTGAGCTGTACTGTCCCAGGACTGACTTTCAGCTGACCACTTACCTGGGAAGGAAGAAGAACTGCGCCCGAGATGGGACTGGCAGGATCCTGGGCCTAGTCCTGACCCCATCCTCCTTCTTGGGCATCTGGCTGGGTTGCTCCTTACAAGCCAGCTACTGGGCCTCAGTTTCCCCATCTGCAACACAACCATGAAGATGGACACTCATCACCCAGCACATCTCACCAGGAGCCTCAGTGACCAGTGATGGAGATGTTCCAACCAGCCAGTCAGCCAGTTCTAAGCCCTAGCCCTTCAACAGCCTGTGGGCTGGCCTCTGGACCTTGTGACCAAGGCAGGGACATCGCAGGTCTCCTCAGAGCAGGACCTGGCCTGGAGTTGGCTTCCAGGATCCCAAACCTTAAGGCAGTTGACAGTCTCCCCATGGACTATGGAAATTCCATTATGGAATTAAATATATATAGGTGTTCTTTTAGACTATGATAATTTAGAGGGTAAGGACTATGTCCTCTTTAATCATTTTATATGTGCACTGGGCCTAGTGCCTAGAACAGGGAAGACACTTACTAAATATGTGCTAATAAATGTATAACAAAAACCCTTATTTTCAAGTTTCTTCATGTAGATTTATACTCCTAATGTGTATTTTTGTTACCATAAATTAGACTGTATATAAGAAAGTTTTGCTTTTCATTATTTTCATTGTTATTGAGTAATGAACAATAATTAGACTATAATATTAAAGATTTTATTATTATAAAATTAGATATTAAAACAGTTATTAAATATTTAATAAACCAATATTTTTCATTAATAGTCATTTAATCTTATTAATAGCACTATATCATTAACAATAACATTTGTAAATCAATATTTATTATAGAAATTAATATTTAAATAAATTTATGTTATTAATAAACCAATATTAAATAATAATTTAACTTGTTTTATTAAAAATAAAACTAGGAGGCTAATACTTTTTCATTTTTTCATAGGAGTGATTAAATAATGATTTTTATAACATTCCTTAAATTTTGTGCTCTAATTTTAAGTAACATGAAATAATATTGTGTATATTTAACCACTTGAATTAAAAACAGTATCACATATTTCTGTCGTCAGTGTATAAGGAATTCATTAATATATATATTTTTTTGTTTTTAAGATTTTATTTTTTTATTTTTGAAAGATTTTATTTATTATTTTTCAGAGAGAAGGGAAGGAAGAGAGGGAAAGAAACATCAATGTATGGTTGCCTTTCACTTGCCTCTAGCTACGGATCTGGCTGGAGACCTGGTTTGCAACCTGGTCATGTTTCCCTGGCTAGGGAATCCAACCAGAGACCTTTGGGTTCACAGGCAGGCGCCTTATCCACCCTGCCACCAGCCAGGGCTTCATTGAAAATTTTAATATTCTCAATATAATAAAATTCTATGAAGAAAACTATGTTTAGTCAAAGAGGTGTTAGTTGTGAAAAGCATATTTTACATATATAGATTGCCTGCCAATATCAGAATTACATTGTTTCTATCTCAAAGAACCAAATATTATCTGTATTAAATTTAGATGTATCATATTTTACAGATGTTTGCATCTTTAAAGGTAGCTGCCCAAAATAATTTCAATGTGTAATCTTTAACTCATTCTTGAATAATCTGTTCAATTATTTTCAAATAAAATTGCACTCTAGTTAAAACTAAGTATCCCCTTAGAAATAGGATAGAAGAGTGAAGATGAAAATAGAAAATGGTCTAAAATGTGACTCATGCCTTTGGTTTGAGGTTTTAAGGAAATATGCAAGGAAGAGCATAATGTAGATTTTCATTTCATAGTCAGTAAAAAAAATTACCTTAGTTGTAAAGTGGATACCACTTTGCATGAAATACTGCAATTTCTTGAGAGAGTAATCTAAAAACTTATTTGGATCATTGTTAGCAAAGTTCACACCAAGTTTCTTCAAAACATAGTTGCCAATCTTTTCCCAAACTTTTCCTAGAGCTATAATGGTAGAAATGAAGAAAAATATTACATTAGAAAATGTTTCCCCTGCATTGTGATAAAACCCAGAGTGATCACAGTATACTATTCTAGCAAGACTTATATTACTGTGATTGAACTTTCTTTCAGTCCTTGTTTCTTTCATATGTCATATTCCAAAATCAATTGCAATACTCTGAAATATAAATTGTGATGAATGGGTATTTGGAATTGATTTTTCTTCTAAAATGTTTTTTTTTAATTTAATTTTATTGTTGTTTTATTACCTTCGTCCCCTTTTTGCTCCCCTCTGTCTCCTTCCCCACTCCCCCACTCCCCCACAAAGTCAATCCCACATGTTGTCCATGTCCATGGTTCTTCCATTCTAGGCTCTTGTCTAAACTGCTTCCTTTCTTTGCCTCTTCCTCCTACCCCCTTTCCCCCTGCCCACTGAATTGATTTTTCTTCTAAAACGTTTTAAAAGCTAGAGTTACCCTTAAGTAATTGGGCCAGTTTTTCATATATTTAACTTTTAGAAAAAATTAAAAATTTTTATTATGACATTATTTTGTCATGTGTTTGTCTTTGTAAAGTGGGAATAGAACTTTTTGTTATCATAACCAAAAGTGTTAGTATGAATATTTAAAAGAATGATTTCCAAAAGTTCTTCACCCAAATGATTTAGTAAAGTACTGTTTTATTTATGGATATGTTATTTTCATACCAGGGAGTTTCCAGCTTAAAAAATTCATATGGCCCTAGAGGCCTAAAGTCCTGGCTGCTTGGGAGCCCAGTCCCACGGTCATCACCAGCTTCTTTCCTTTCAACATGACACATGTTGCTGTGTCTTTCACCAAGGGCTTCCTGGCAGATGGGGTAGCCACAACCATCTCTGAGACAGTGGTAGTCTCGGCCTATCAAGCTGGTCAAACTGCTATTGCAGGGGCAGCATGCCAGTGTCAGCAAGCAAATCACTGCGAATTCAAACAATCAAAGGTGGTAAAGACTGTGTGGTTCGTGTCTCCAGGGAGCAGGGAGTTCTGTCCTTCTGGGCAATAACCTGGCCAATACTATCAGATCCTTCCCCACCCAGGATCTCAACTTTGCTGTCAAAGATAAATAGAAGCAGATCTTCCTGGGTGATGTGGAAAAAAGAACCCAGTTCTGCTTCTGCTTTGCAGGGAATCAGGCATCAGGTGGTACCACTGGGGCCACCTCATTGTGTTTTGTGTATCCTCTTCAGTTTGCCTGTATCAGTCTAGCAGCTAATATGGGCAAAGCTGGAGCTGAAAGGGAATTAATTCAAAGGCCTTGGTAACTGCTTGGTTAATGTTGACAAATCTGATGGGATCAAGTACCAAGGCTTTCACATGTCTGTGCAGGGTATTATCATTTAACTACTTTGGTATCTATGACATTGTAAAGGGAATGCTCCAGGTGCCAAGAATACTCCCATCTTCATCAGCAGAATGATTGCTCAATCTGTCTTGGCTGTGGCTGGATTGACTTCCTATCCATTGGCCACTGTTGCTGGTGGCTTGGTGATGCAGTCAGGGTGTAGAGGAACTAATACCATGTACATGGATGTGCTTGACTGCTGGACAAAGATTGCTGGTGATGCAGGGTGCAAAGCCTTTTTCAAGGGTGCGTGGTCCAGTGTTCTCAGATGCACGGGTGGTACTTTCGTGCTTTCTTGTATGATGAAATCAAGAAGTTTGAGTGAATTATTTCCTAATCCACTCCACTCCAGGAACAGGCATATTGTACTATGTAACCTACTTTGAGCATTCTTGACAGACTGTTTATCAATGGCAACTATCTAATGGTTGAAAATGGGAAGCAAAAACATTTATCTGACCAGTTTCCTCTTAAAGCCATTTCCATGATGACGATGAGACTCAATTATATATTTTTTATTTCAGTCACTCCTGATAAACAACAAATTTGATGAAATAAAAATATCTGAAATATTTTAAAAATTGATATGTATAATTGGCAATTATGTATTTATTTGCACATATAACACCATTTGGTTATAAGCCACTGTCACCAATATTCTCTGATGCCATAGAGGTTAATACCAAATATATAAAATCTGTTATTAAGAAATGATACCACTTATTACATTCATACGAACAATAAAATTAGAACTTAGCCAATTTTTTCTGCAGAAGAACTAAGACAAAAAGGTCAAAATAGGCCCTCGCTAGTGGCACAGTGGATAATGTGCCAGCCTGAGAACCCAAAGGTCATTGGTTTGATTCCCTAGCCAGGGCACATAATGAGGTTGCAAGCCAGGTCTCCAGCCAGATCCGTGACTGGAGGCAGGTGAAAGGCAACCATACATGGATGTCTCTCTCCCTCTCTGCCTCTCTCCCTTCCCCTTTCTCTAAAGATAAAATCTTTTTTAAAAATGTCAAAATAAGTGGAAAAAAATAGGTGGAAAAACAAAGCATTTGAATTCCTTCTGAAAGTTAAATAGAGGAAAACATGGCCCAACCATTTAACTTTCAAAATATTTCTACAAGAAATATTTAAAAATATTTCTTCTTCTAGCTTTTAAAATATTTTACAAGAAAAAATTAGTTCCAAATACTTACCATAATCCATCCTCCTTCCTTTCCTTCCTTCCTTCTTTCTGACTTAATCTTTCTTGTATTTTTTCCATTATCATTTGGTCCCTTTATGTCCCCCACCTCCAGCAATCACCACACTGTTGTCCAGGTGCAGGAGGCCTTTTTCCTTTTTGCTCAACTCCTCCACCTGCTAATTGCTACCCTCTACTTGCTATCATCCTGTGCTGATTCGGCCCACATTTTCCTTCTTAGTTCAATTTATATTTCAAGTGTGGTATTGCACAAGAAGAACAACTTAGGAAAAAGGCTTTTATAAACAAAACATTGCCATGTTTCAACTTTCTAATTCATAACAACATGTACATTTTCAGAAATATAAATTGTCAGTCATGACAAAACCACTAAATTCTAATACGGGAAAAAGGTCAACATCATTGCCAGAACAATCCGTTGGAAGTCAGACAGACCTTGGCTTCTTCCTGGTTTCTCCTTGCTGTGTGGACCAAGCAAGTATCTTAGCATCTCTCAGTCTCAGATTTATTATTTATAAGTGGCGGTAATAGCATCTATCTCCCAAGGTTGCTGGGAGCTTTAAAGAAACTCTTGTAGAACTTATTGCCTTGTACAGGGTAATCACTTAATACCTATTACTATTGTTATTGCAAGTGTAGTACTTTACACTTTACAAAGTACTTTTACCTACGGTCTCTCATTTGAGATAATTAGCTCTTGGATGACAGTATAACTTTTATCACAGAGCCATGTGCAAGTATTTAATAAACATGATTGCTACTGGATTTGTCCAGATGAAAAAGCAGCACATTACATTCCCTTTGCTTTGATGTAAGATCATAATGTGTTAAAGGTACTATTTTTAATTCAAATTGTACCTGGCTTCAAACCATTTAAAGATAATTTTATTTATTCACGCTTGTCAGGCTTTCTCCCATAAAGCTAATTTTGATCCCCCCTCCCTTTATAAATGGTGAAGAAAAATGTGAAATAAAAATTGCTAAGGCCAGAGGGCAATCAGCTCTATAAACAGCCCTTGATTGAGGAGGGAATGCTCAGAAGGTGCTGTCTTCTCCTCCTCTTAATGAATCCTAAAAATTTCAAATTATGTTTGTAAGGCTTTGAACGCACAGAAATGAAAAGCAGATATTGGAACAGTGCTGGTGTGAAGCCTTTGGTAGTGGCCCTGGTATCCTGTCTTGGTCATTTATGCCTTTAATTTTCTTAGTGACCAGCAAGTGTTAAATCCATTTTAAAAAGTACCCTATAACCTCCAACCTAAAGAAGATAGAACATAGTTTGGGGAGCAGTTAAAAGCCCCCTTATGTATTGAATGTATTTTTTTAAATGAGATTTCTTGAAAGCACATTTCACACAAAGGTTGAGTTTTTTTTTTCTCTCTTGATCTGGATGAAGTTAAGTTCCTGCCTGAAGGAAGCAGTACTATTAGTAGTAGGCTCAGAATGACTATAAGAATTCTAGAGGAATGTAACAATTGCTGCCATCCTTTCACACCAAAATATGCTGGGATAGTGATGACTGATTTGCATATTCAGCAATATGTCTGAGTTGCAATTGAGTCACTTGACAAAATTTGTTTTTTTTTCCCTAGGGACTAAAAATTGTTTTACTAGCCTTGTGGGAAAATGGGACATATGTGGAACCCCTGCTATTCCATTCTGATTTATGTGCATTACCATTTATGAATGGCATCCTTTTCATTAGATGTTTAATTTGAAACAGAACTTATGACTATAATAACCCCTAAAGCACAAACTTGAAACATTAACCATTTGGGGAGATTCAAAAAGTCTTTCAATCACAAGGCTAGAACTGATCGCACAATGCATAAAATAATTTGTTATTTTAAAGGATAATTAAGAGAACATTATGGAAAACCGCTTCTACTGCTAAATAAAATCTAATTTTTGTTATAAAAGGTTCTACCTCAGTGAACATACTTGTTTTAAATTTTTGACTAAGGTAAAGTAAAAAATTAGATGGGTTTTTAATTTGAGTGTTTAATAAGAAAGCTTACTTTGCAAAAGGAAAAGTAAAGGTATTCCTTAATTTCTTTTTCTTTTTTTTTTTTTTTAAAGATTTTATTTATTATTTCCAGAGAGAGGGAGAAAGGAAGAGAGGCAGAGATGGAGAGAAATATCCATGTATGGTTGCCTTTCATCTGCCTCCAGCTACAGACCTGGCTGGAGACCTGGCTTGCACTGGAGACCTGGCACTTTATCCACTGTGCCACCAACCAGGGTCTATTCCTTAATTTCTTATTCCTTTGGAGATAGTTTTCAGATCTGAAGACATAACTAAGAACAAAAATAAATAGGAAGGAACATTAAATAACTAATGGACATAGGAAAGAAAGCACACTAAATGGAGTGGTCTATAACCCCAAGACTCTTAACACCCTTGAGGAAAAGAATGCATGGTAAGTAATGCTTTCAGGGTTTATTTAATAATTTTCTCCCTAAAATTAAAAGAAAGGTGTTGTATGCAGATATTCTGAGACAATCTTAGAAGCATTAGCAAAAAAGAACTAGTCTGTTTGCTATTTCATGGGGGAAATTTTTAATGTTTTAGAATAGCATTTTGTGACTATTTTTAATGAGAAAATAAAATACAGGTGACTTCTCCAGGAATCAACATCTTCTTTTCTCCTTTCGTGGTGTTTAGCAATCTGATTAATTTGCAAAGATTGGGTATAATTGCTGCTGAAGTAGAAAGCATTATAGATTCTGTTATTTTTCAATCCACTTGGCTAAGGTCTGTGGTTCTATCTCTATGTATGTATTTATCTACCTTCCTACATGGTGTTTAGTACCGTAGAACTGGGCCACTCCTAAACATATTATAAAAATCTATTGTGCTGAACTCTCAAGTCTCTTTCTGTGAATAGGTAACTACTCTTTCCGCTATCCACACCATCACCATTGCTCCCCAGGAGAGCTGTTCTGTGAGGTAAAGGTAAATGAGCCAGACAGAAACAGGCATTTAAAAAACACCTTTGTGTGTACATGAAGGATATATACAGCTAAGTTTTGAAAGCAAAGTGAGGAGGCACTGAAGGTCATAAAATTTATATAATTCATATAGCAATTAAAAAATGACTGAAAGAAATCTTACTCAACATCTAATGTGTGGTATTCTTAAATGGTTGAATAAACAAGTTAAATATTTCCAATTTTTAACACTCATGTTGTATTTTCTTGATGGTAATAGTTGGCTATCAATTAACTCTGTATAAATATATATACATATATATTCAGTTTTTAAAGAATGGTTCATTAAATGAACTATATCATCAATATGCCCTAAACTACTTTTTTCCAAAAGTTTGAGATAGAAATAAAGCATAAAATAATGATGCTTTCTGTCCAATCTAGTTAGAAATATTTTTTATACATCAATTATTTAATCAAATATTTCATTCAAAAATATTTCAGCATTAAATAGTGAAATTATTGTACATCCTTTGACTTTTAAATGCAGATATATTTGAAGTTGCATAAACGTGTGTTTGAAAACCTGGGAAAACTTTGTATATCTGTAAAGGTTAAACTGACTTAAATACAAACTGGGTCAAGTATTATCAGATAAAAAGCCTTTTAATATACTTGATCCATTTTTTAGTCATATAATGATAACTTATTGTACAGTTTGTTTGAAAATCATGTTTCAATACAAGCTACATAAAAGAATGCCCTTTAGAAGGATAACTCATTTATAACCTAAAAAAATATATATTTTATGCAGAAATGGATTTATGCTTTGATAATTATGGTGATTATAAAAAGATTAAAATGAATTAATTGGTATTTGTTGAAAATATTATCATTGAATTAATTATATTTTCTGAAAAGTAAACATAGCATTCAATACTTTAATATGAATTCTACATATATAACAATCTGAATTCTTTCCCAGAAGCAAGTCCAGAATCATATTGGTGAATAAACACCATTATGGCTACTGCAACCAGCTGCTTAAGAAATCTGCTCCCAATTAACCTTATAGACAAATGAAAAACCATCTTCTAAAAATGGACACATTTATTTCTGTAAATATGTAAATTCCTCAGCATTTTCACAATGTTGAAATAAACTGTTTCAATCTATATTTATAGATCAGAGTTAGGAGTGATTTCTCCATCCTTTATGAACAGCCTTGACTGTGTAGTCTGAGTTCAAAACTGCCTTAGATTATGTCATTTTTTTTGTATATAAAAAGCATTCTAAAATTGTATTATGCATTTATTGTGCTGAAAGAATGACCCTTGCTATGCTTTGTTTACTGAATGTCAACTTTTCATTTGTACTACAGCTATGTACCATAGCAGTTCCAGTTTTGTATGAAGGGCAAATAATGCACAAAACAGTCAAACCACAGAGCAGTAATTAGTCTGGAAAAGATCAAAGTGTGCGCTTCTAAATCCAGCCAATTTGCTCTGGGTGTGCAAAACCAATAGTCTTTCTTTTACTAAGGTCTCTTATTAATTTTTGCTTTCGTTTGTTGCAGTGCAGCTGCTTTACTGTCAATCCAACATCCTGCTTTAAAAAAAATCCATTTTGATGCCACAAAATGCAATTTCAATGGGTTTAGAAATAATAACCAGCTTTTTTTCCCTCCCCACTTCTAGGAGATAGAAACTTGAAATGAAAGTTTTCAGCATCTGTAAAGTGAAAGAAAGCAACAGAAAGCATAGCACTGTTTGGATTTGCTTCTCTAGAAAAAGCTGAAGAAGAGTGAATTGTAAATATTTCTGCTTTTACTACTTTTAAACAGAACTACCCTTATCACTATATGTCTATTGCTCTCTTCTTTTTTATGTTTTTTTCCTTATTGTATTTTTCCCATTGCTGTTTAGTCCCCTTTAACCCTTTCCCCCCAGCAATCACCACACTGTTGTCCATGTCTGTGAGTCCTTTTTCCTTTCTGCTCAATTCCTCCATCTCCTAACCTCCCCTTCCCACTAGCTGTCATCTGCTCTCTATCTAGGAGTCTGTCCCCATTTTCCTTGTTAGTTCAGTTTGTTCCACAGATGAGTGAAATCATATGGCATTTGCCTTTCTCTGAATGGCTTATTTCACTTAGCATAATGTTCTCCAGGTCCATCCATACTGTCACAAAGGGTAAATTTTTCATTTTTTTTAATAGCCAAGTAGTATCCCATTGTGTAAATGCCCCATAGTTGTTCTATCCACTCATCTACTGATGGACACTTGGGCTGCTTCCATAGCTTGGTGATTGTAAATAACACTGCAATGAACAAAGGGTGCTTCTTTTGAATTAGTTTTAAGGTTCCTTCAAATTTATTCCCAGAAGTGGGAATGCTGGGTCAAAAGGCAGATCAATTTTTAATTTTTTGTGGTATCTCTGTACTACTTTCACAGTTGCTACACCAGTCTCCAGTCCCATTAACAGTGCACTAGGGTTTGTTCCCTTTTCTCCACAGTCTCACCAGCACTTGTTTGTTGCTTTATTGATGATAGACATTCTGACAGGTGTGAAATGATATCTCATTGTGGTTTTAATTTGCATTTCTCTGATGATCAGTGATGTTGAGCATCTTTCATATATTCCACATGTCTATTGGCCATTTATGTTCTCTTTAGAGAAGATCTATTCAG
Organism: Noctilio leporinus; assembly: GCA_004026585.1. Lineage (NCBI taxonomy): Eukaryota > Metazoa > Chordata > Mammalia > Chiroptera > Noctilionidae > Noctilio > Noctilio leporinus. The sequence continues at coordinate 89,254 of PVIW01005247.1, read as the reverse complement.
GTACTCTGCCCATTTTTAAATTGGATTGTTTGTTTTTTTGGTGTTGAATTTTATACTTTCTTTATAAATTTTGGATATTAACCTCTTATCAGATGTATTGGCCAATATGTTCTCCCATTCTGTGCTCTCTTCTTTCCTTGATATGCACTCTTTTTATCCTTAAGATTACATTGTGCTTTTTCATAGAAAAATGGAATGATCCAAATTATTAGTTAAATCTAATTCATTAGAGAAAGAACCAAACTGAATAATAGTTTATACCTCTCAGAAGGTAAACAGTAAATAACAGTATCAATTGCTATGTTCTTGATGTAATTATTATTTTTGAGTGAGTATGGAAGTAGCAGTTAAGAATGGTACGTAAACAAAGCTTGTGAAGGAGAAAAGAGTAAAATATTATAACTAAAATCAAGTATGATCTCGGGGAATGCATTTTAAATGTAGTATATGTATTTCTCTCCCCTTTTCCATTTATTTTTGTCATTTTTCCTCTCAATGTTCTCTTTGGCAAAAATAGAGAGAGAAATAAACTTGTTAATTTATTGATTCCTATTAATATGGAAGCTTTCTGTAATTGTTACCTTGAACCCTGCCTAAATATGTATAGATATACAATATATATTTATAAATATTCATATATAAATATAAGTAAAAATATAAAGTTTTATAAAATGTAAATATATATTTTAGTATTTTTTACCCAAATAATAAATATTAACATGTGTTAACTGAGTAATATTTTTTTGTGTGGCTCATGTTGCAACAATTTTCCTGGCTTCACAAGAAATCATTTAAATTTGATTCTGAGTTATAGTCCACTCCAAACATGTGCCAAATATTTGTTTTAGCATCAATATAACTAACTAACTAGACACTAAACTATAGCCAGGCAAAATAAAAAGTGTAATGATACACAGAATTAGCATAATGAAGAGAAGTACATATAAGTCATACCAGTAATTGATTCATAAACAGATGTGTGAATGTTCATGAAATGACCAATTGCTTTGTTCTGAAAATGTTTTAAATTGAACGGGAATTTAGTACTTTTGAAAAGAAACAAAATGATTATACACAGACGTCAAGGTATCTCTTTCTTAAACAATAAATACAAATAAGGCACTAACTCCTGATTTTGCTCTTAACTAACTATGACATACTAAATAAACTTGAAGATCAGAGTTCTTCATCCTTTTATATTATTTGGTGTCTTATTAAGACCTGTTATTACCTCTATAGCCTTTATGATGCATTCCATCTTTTCCCACTCTTCATTATTTGAGGGGCCAACTCTTTTTATTTTTTTTAAAGATTTTATTTATTATTTTTAGAGATAGGGATAGGGAGGGAGGCAAGAGGGAGAGAGACATCAACGTACGGTTGCTTTTCACCTGCCTTCAGCTATGGATCTGGCTGGAGACCTGGCTTGCAACCTGGTTATGTGCCCTGGCTGGGGAATTGAACCAGCGACCTTTGGGTTCACAGGCCAACACCTTATCCACTGTGCCACCAGCCAGGGCTGAGGGGCCAACTCTTAATATAATAGTGTGATGGAAATAAATCTATATTAGAAATTAAATAAATATAGTTAACCTACATTTACATCTGATACTAGCTGAAGTTCTGAGTTTCACTTAAAATCACACGGATTACCTATGTTCAGCATCATATAGGACTAAACCTGAATTTCTATATCAGGTAGCTTGAAACATTGCATTTAGCAAAGAGAATGGCCTCAAGGAATGTGCACACAATCTCATTGAGAAAATCCTAACAATATTGGGACTGAGACTTAAAAAATGATATTGAGAGAAGAGATTCTGGAAGTTAAAACAGACCTTATTTTTTCCAAATAAGGAGAAAAAGAAGGTGAAGGAAAAGAAGAAAGTGAAGAAGAACAAAAGCTAGTTTATACACTGTAGATTGGTGGTCTCATTATTAGTGTAGATTAAATTATTGAGAGGGTAGTTCAGAAATTCTTGCAGAAGTAACTGCCTCTGGTCAATGCAGTAAGGCAAGCAAGACACACGAAAAATGTAGGAATACAAGGGAAGAGACAGAAAACCCAAGACAACCTAAAGACTATTACAAGTAATGAAAGAATACAGGTTACAATCGCAAAAAACAAACAAGTTCTATATTAGCATTAACTAATTTAAAATGTAATGGAAAATATTATGCTTTTCAGCATAGAAATAAAGCTTGAAATATATAGAAAGTGGCCTAACAAAAATATAAAATATTTATAGGAAAATATTAAAATTCTTTTAAAAGACCTAAAAAAAATAATCTAATATATTCACAGCTGGTGGAGAAGAGTTTGAAACATTGTAAACACTGAAGAAATATTCATTAAGTAAATTAATGAGTCTGAATAAATGGAGAGATGGCCATTTGCAGATAGGAAAGTTAATATTGTAGAGCTCTAGCTTCTTTTTAAAAAAATTTCAGTGCAGTTCCAATATGGTGGGGCAAGCCATAAGAAGAAGTGAGATTGGAAATGCAGTATAAAGGAGAATAGCAACAATACAAGTAAAAATAAAATAAAATAGTGGCCATGCAGGTGCTGATTGTTGATGATAGGATACTGTGAACCAGTCAATTCAATGAGTATCTGAGAGCCAGGAGGGGCAAAAAGAAATAGCGAAAAATTTTCAGTGTGCCGAAGCTAGGAAGTGACGCAATAAAGGTGGAAGATTGGACTGCTGGACTTGGTAGTGATCACCATCCAAGGAGAGCTTGATAAACTGATTAATGAGTTGACTTGAGCAAGACAAAACGTGATGAACAGAAAGGGAAAGTCTTGTTCCTAGGTCTAAAAACCAAATGGCAAAAACACACTATAAAGAGAAATGCCTTTACAATATTGCAAGTGAACAAGATTTAGTTTATTTTAAACTTAGTATGAATTAACAGGATGATGTAACTACCCCCTCTTCCTACAAAACAAAAAAAAAAAAGTTTTCTTTTTTATTTGAAATTTGAATTTTTATTCCTAACAACTATTTACATAAAATACACTGAAGACAATGAGATATGTAAAAATTTGCCTTTATCCATAGTCAAAATTTGCTGTGCTATGTTATAAAATGTTAATATCATATTCATGAAAACAAAAAAAATAGCACATTACCGAACTATGGGCATCTCTGAAGACTGATCTTTAATCACATGCCCATCACACCCTCACAGCATAACTGTAAAAAAAGAAGTATTTTTTTTAGGTTACATTAATAAAGTACAATTATATAAAATGACCATTCTCAACTCGGTATCTAAGCCTGGCCATCTGGCACCAATACTTATCTTGCACAAGCATCTCAGATTCAGCAAGTATATTAGTTTTTTCTCCTAAATCTGCTGCTCTCTTGGTATTTTCTGTCTGGAAGGACCAGACTTCATGAGTAATATCGCTACAATGAAGTTCCATCCAAGCCAGGTTGTCACGTCATTTAGTTCAGGTCTTTCCCTGACCCTCAATATTGGTTTTTCAAGTTCCATTCACTTTAGTTACTATTCATCTCTCTCTCCATTGCTATTGTGTTGATTTAGGCCTAATTATCTCTACTTCTGTCAGATAGTTTCCTAACTTGTCTGTCTCCAAATTTGTGTGGCTATTTATGTTGTTTCTAGAGCATGTGCTTGAAAACACAAGTCTGATTATGTCATTTCCTAGCTCTAACCACTTCAATAAGTTTTCTTTCAGTCTTCCCATTGTCTATATGTGCTATCTATAACAATATTTGCAGCATGCATATCCAATATAAAAAATATAAATATACCTATAAATATTTAATTCTTTTGTACATGATGAAACATACACAAAACAAATTTTAAAAGGATGAAATACAATAAAAATTAATTCAAAATATCATCCATTAATAGAACAAATGTAAATAGCAAAGCTACTTTTGCAATATGTTTAAATATGCTTTATTATTTTAAAAAATATTGACTTAATATATTTTTTAATATAGTGGTTCAAAGTTCAGTTTATTTTAATGCTTGGTTTTGACTGCTACAGTGGTTAAATACAGGGTACCTCAAAAACAAACAGAAGTTCATCATTGGCTATAACTAAAACAATTTTTACTTTCAATCTCATCCACCAATTATTCAAATCTTTTTTTTTCCTGAAATTTGGTAAAGCATTTCCATCTACCATAATTTCAATCAATGATTCTTATGAACTAATTAAAAAGTGTTGTATTTCAGTATTTTAACAAAAAACAATCCTATGAAACTGTTTATTTGGAAAATCTTTGAGCAAGTTAAAAATTTTCATTTTTGTGGCCCTGGCTGGTGGCACAGTGGACAAGATGCTGGCCTGCAAAATCAAAGGTCACTGGTTCAATTCCCCAGCCAGGGCACATAACAAGGTTGCAAGCCAGGTCTCTAGCCAGGTCTGTAGCTGGAGGCAGGTGAAAGGCATCCATACATTGATGTCTATCTCCCTCTCTCCCTTCCCCTACCTCTAAAAGTAATAAATAACATCTTTTAAAAAAATTTCAATTTTGTGCTTTTAAGTGTGCAGATATGAGGACATCTTCACATATGCTCTGTCCATACATGCTTCTTTTAAAAACAGTTGCTTTCTCACTCATTATTCAACTTTCACCTTCATCCTGAAAAGAGAGACTAAGTTTGTTTATTGTCTATTAAACACAAATTTTAAGAGCAGTTTTAGGTTTACAACAAAATTGAGAGGAAAGTATAAAGATTCCCCATATAACCCCCTGCCACCACCACATATGCTTTGTTATCAACACCACCCATCATAATAGTGTGCTTTTTACCAGAGATAAACCTGCATTGACATATCATAATAGTAAGGTCCACCATTTACCTTAAAGTTCACTCTTGATGTTGTACATTTGATGGCTTTAGATAAATGTATAATATTATATACCCATTATTATATCATAGAGAGTATTTTCACATCCTGAAAATCCCCTTTGTTCTGCCTATTCATCTCTCCCCCAACCTTCTCTGGCAACCACTGAATTTTTCATTGTCTCTATAGTTTTGCTTTTTCCAGAAAGTTATATAGTTAGAACCATATAGTATGTACCCTTTTGAGACTGATTTATTTCACTTAGTAATATGCACTTACTCCATATTTTTTCATGGTTTGATAGCACATCCCTTTTTGGTACTGAATAATATTCCATTGTCTGCTTGTAACACTGTTTATCCATTCACCTCCTGAAGGACATCCTGATTACCTTCATGTTTTGATCATTATGAATAAAGGTAATATAAATATCCTTGTGCAGATTTTTGTGTGGACATATGTTTTCAACTCCTTTGAGTAAATATCAAAGATTGTGATTGCTGGATCTGATAGTAAGAGTATATTTAGTTTTGTAAGAAACCACCAAACTATCTTCCAAAGCAATTCTACCATTTTGCATTTCCATCAGCAATAAATAAGTTTCTGTTGTTCCACATTCTTGTCAGCATGTGGTATTGTCACTTTTGAGGATTTTGGTCATTCTAACAGGTATGTACTGATATCTCATTGTTTTAATTTACATTTCCCTAATGACTATGTATACTTACATAGCATAAGTAGCATCTGTTCTTTTTATCTTTAAAAAGTGCTTTAAATTAAAAAAATTACCTACAACATATTAGTTTCAGCTTTACAAACCAGTGATTAGATATTTATGTAATGAAGCAATCATCCATACCAATCTAGTACCCATATGGCACCATACATAGTCATTAAAATTATTTATTATTTTTTAGAGAGAGATAAACATCAATTTGCTGTTTTATTTATTTATGTATTCATTGATTAATTCTTGTATGTGCCCTGACCAGGAATTGAACCTGCAAACTCAATGTATCAGGATGATGTTTTAACCAACTAAGCAAACCCGCCAGGGCTGTTACAATATTATTGACTATATTCCCTATATTGTACTTTCTATCCTATGACTATTTTGTAACTATCAATTTGTGCTTCTTAATCCCTTCACCTTTTCCACCCAGTACTCCGAACACTCTCTTGTTTGGCAACCATCAAAATGTTCTCTGTATAGATAGCCCAATTAAAAAATGGGCAAAGAACCTGAACAGATAACTCGCTGAGGGAGACATACAAAGGGCCCAAAGGCATATGAAAGAATGCTCAACATCACTAGCCATCAGAGACATGCAAATTAAAACCACAATAAGATACCACCCCACACCTGTCAGAATGGCAATCATCAACAAATCAGCAAACAACAAGTATTGGCAAGGATGTGGGGAAAAGGGAACCCTGGTGCACTGTTGGTGGGAATGCAGGCTGGTGCAGCCACTATGGGAAACAGTATGGAGTTTCCTTAAAAAAACTAAAAATGGAACTGCCTTTTGATCCAGCAATTCCACTACTAGGACTATACCTGAAGAACCCTGAAACACCAATTCATATGAACCTATGTACCCCTATGTTCATAGCAGCGCTGTTTACAATAGCTAAGTGCTGGAAACAGCCTAAGTGCTCATCAGTGGATGATTGGATCAAAAAACTTTGAAACAATGGAATGCTACACAGCAAAAAAAAAAAAAAAAAAAAAAAA